>WNNJ02003024.1:0-137680 GCA_012934845.2 Pomphorhynchus laevis
TGAGGGTGATAGGTCAATCATGATATGTTTCTGTAGACTATCAATTTTTAATTTCTCGTATATTTTCAAGTCATACGTACAAAGCTTATTAACGTACTACTCTGAAGTTTTGTGTCCTCAATCTATAAGCGAGGATATCCAAATCGGAAGGACCCCAAATTCTTTGAGGTGTTACGTAAAACCTCGAAGAATTCTTTCCAACCAATAAGTTCCTTGCGTGTACACGAAAAATCGAAGGTGCTGCATACTAGGTTAATGGCCTAATTAAGGCAAATGACCTAGACATCCATGAGTTAAATAAGAGAAACTGATCTTCACAACATACCACAAAAGCCTTTCGGTTTGTATATGCAGTAGGTGTTTAATTTAATTTTGAAATTACCCTGAATTAATACATAAATCTTTAAAACTACAACATTCTTGAATAGGATCATGGCCTAAAAATGCTCTGTAGCCAAATTATTGCGATCAAACCTCAATACACTGAAATATTTGAAGTACTCAAGTGTCTTTGGTCTAAGACTGTATAATATTTAAGTTATCCTGAAAAACCTACTTGGCATTGATGTTCTCTATCACCTTCCACAAATTAATGTCGTCTGCAAATGTAAAAATACATCCCCTTAACTTATTTAAAAGAGTGTTGATAAATATATTAAATAGTAGCAGCCTTAGTAATGATCCCGGATGAACACCTGGTATGACAATACGGGAGCGCGATACGTGTTAACTCACACGCACTTTAAATGACCGATATACTAGAAAATTATCTATCCAGACAATAATAAGACGAGTGACTCCTTATGGCTAGAGATTAATTAGCATCTTGTCATGTGGGATCCTGTGTTACTAATTCAGTGCTATCTGAAGTGATGAATAACTAATCTGGTAAAACACTGGCTCTATTGATATAGGACCAAAATCTTTTTTTGAGGGGTAGAGTAAATACTTTGTGTGATTAGCATTTCAAAGCGACGTTTATTAAGTTTACTAAAGCTAAACTGGTAACTTTCTTAAACTTATACAAAAACAGTGAAATAACAATAAATGAGTTAGCACTAAATATGAGTATAGAATATCACAACATTCTTCCCTTGTCAGTCGAATTAATAATCACGAGAAAACGTAATCGTCAAGTTATATAGTTTTCGCTTCTTTCGCTTCCTATTAAATTCCAAGGTATTCTCATCAAGAAACGTATTCACGTACTCATTCATGTACATTTCATCTGGGCTGAACTGATTACATAGAAAGCTGTCGCGAGGAACTCCATCCTTTTGTTCTAAAATGTACTTTCATTTTCTGGTCAAGCCATCACCAAATTTTTAGTCTGCCCAAAATCCCTATTATTTGCCTGGCAGCTGTTGCTTTAGCTATCAAAAATATGATAATTAGTTACTATCTCGGGATTTGCCTGATGGCGACTATTAATTAGCGTACTTCGACCATTTTCTCTTCTTATAATAGAATAGTTTGGATTCAGTTGCAGTAATGTTGTTTTAAGCAGGTGGATGGAATTTGTGTTTACGATCAAATTTACGAACAAAAGCTGGACTTTTTGTGTAAGCTAGTGCGTACGACTACTTTGCGAAGTTACTTTTAGCGTATATGTTAAGATACGATTATAAAGAGCACACCCGGCAGCCGAGCACATGAGAGCTCGATCAATCAGCAACGGATAAAGACTGATAATGTAAACCGGGTTGAATAGCTCGCTGAATAGTCATATTCAGTATCTTCCCTTGTCCATTACCACGGGGATTATATGGAGTTGAATGAGTCATAATAATACCATGTTTGATTAAAAATTGACTTATCTCAGTTGATGTTAAACCCGCACATCGCATACATGATATTGCAATTTCTGCATCCAACTGTCATTCTTATATCAACAAGCGTATCTCCCATCTTCGTCTAGTTTTAAACCCAGACAAGTCTAAAATAATGTGGATCCTCCCCTGTCAACTTAAAATATCTCCCCCTATCTTTTGCCTCATCAATCATCCCTGAAATCCACAATCTCACTTTCTTAGGATTCCATTTCGATGATCACTTTTTCCATAACCCTTCGTCCGCGAAAAGGTCCGATGGTCTAACTTAATTCCCCGTGACATCCGCCGTATCCGCCCTCTTATCGACTTCCGTTCCTGTATGTCTCTTCTTTCATCGATTCTTTTCCCTAAAATCGAGACAATTCATTAAAATCTGCGTTGGCTGAACATATTTGCCAAATCTCCAAAATCTACAACATACCGCGTTGTCTGAACATATCCGCCTATAAATATCTTTTAAGCTTCTAACGTAACTTGAAAACAATAATCCTAAGTATTTAAATTCACTCACATTAAATGGTATCTTTTAAATGGTGTCTTCAGACAATATATGATAAAACCTCACCTGCCGATCACCTGCCTACCCCCATACTTAGAATCGTCGACATCATCGACCACTCAATCCTCCTTTCTCGCCTTCGTCATCGTCGACACCTTCGACATCGTTGACCACCTTCGACATCGTCGACCACTCAATCCTCCTTTCTCGCCTTCGTTATGATAATGGATTTTATTCCTCCTCCGTAGCATGGTTTGCCTCATATCTATCTGACCGTTCTCCCCGAGTCTGTTCAAATTCATCATCCTCTCCTCTCATCCCTATTTTCTGCGGGCTCCCACAAGGTTCAGTTCAAGGCACATGCTTTTCTCTTTTCTACTCTGCGATCTCTCTCCAGTTATCAAACCTTACTCCTTTAACGTAATGCAATACGCCGATGACAGCCTCATATATGCTCATGCACTCGCACATCACATACACGATATCGCAATTTCTGCATCCAACTGTCTTTCTTCTATCTTCAAACGTCCCTCCCATCTTTGTATCGTTCTAAACACAGACAAGTCCAAAATAATGTGGATCTTCCCCCATCAACCTAACATATCTCCTCCCCCTGTATCTTTTGCCTCATCAATAATCCCCATAGTCCACAATCTCACTTTCTTAGTATTCCATTTCGATGATCACCTTTCCCTTAAACCGTTCGTCCGCGACAAGGTCCGCTCGTCTAACTTAATTCTTCGTGACATCCGCCTTATCCAACCCCTTATCGACTTCCGTTCCTGAATGTATCATTTTTCATCGCTACTTTGCGCTTAAATTAATTAATGCCTTAGTCTTTTCGCCAATTCTCCAAAATCCATCATCTTACCCCTACAACGCATCATCAGCTCCGCCGTTCAAGTGCTCCTACGTCTCCGTCGCTTTGGTCATACATCCGCATATCTTGCTCAACTCTCCTGGCCTACCATCCACATTCGCATACAACTCCGCCTTCTCGTAACTTTTCGTCTCATCGCTGTCGGCTCCCCATCGTTCATCAACCTTTCTTTCTTAGACGACACTCGCCCCACCTCTCTCTATCACTGCGTTCCCGTAATTCCCTCTTACTTTACGTTCCCAATCACTCTAAACACTACGGTCTCCGATCCTTCCCCTTCACCGCCTCACTCGCCTGGAATCAGCTCCCTCGCGACATCCGCCGCGCTCCCTCCTTTAATACATTCAAATACCGCCTCCGTACCTACCTTCGCCACACTTGATTTAGATTTTTCTTCTTTTTTGTGGTCATGTAAGCGTGTGCCGGCACGCATTTCCAAGTAAAAATAAATCTGTTTTTTAACTGTGAGTAAATAAGGTCGATTGGACGAATATGGCAAAATAACACTTGATGCACATTAAAAGTCTTTCCATAGGGACTTGAGCCTAAATAATAAGAGCATCTGGTGGTTTATAAAATCACGGTTTTAGTATGACACAACTTCGACAACTTCCATTGACTTTGCGTACGTCTTGTAAGGAGTAAAGAAGGTTGTTTGACTTGACGTAATGTGTCAATCGATATATTCCTGGATGGCATTGTTTCTTATGTATTTTCTCATGCTCGTTTTTCAATATTGTTATGAAGCATATTCCGCAAACATCTTGTGACAAGCAATCTGCAACAACGTTTAATTGTCCCGGTCGATACACAATGTCAAAACGGAATTTATCTAAATATAATGTTCATCATTGAACATTTTTTATTTGTACTACATGTGTCGTGTAAAGTATATTAACTGATATGCTGATTAAGTGATATATCTTGTAGGAATATTGGTAGCGTTAAATGGGACAAACGTATGGTAGATGCTAGAACAACCATTGAATATTCATTACAGCTTCTGACTACCTGCGCAATGTGTCTAACTTTCCCACTTTCTTACAATAAAAGGTTCTTATTGAACATTTAACACGCACATGGCTATTTGTGCTACCCTATAAAAAACACCTCTAAAGTTTCGAAATGCTCACTGCAGTAGTGGTATTTGCTGAATGATCTGATAAGATAATATCCATACTAAGACTTGGATTATTGGTATCGACCGAGTCATCCCCTAATAGCCGGGTAGTTGCAAGAAACTGTTAACAATTTGCTGCATAACGTTCTGCCTGCTCAGCGGCTTTTGACTGAGTGCATGCTATTGGAAGATCAAGTGCAGCGTTTAAAATTAACAGTTCCCTTGTCTTGTTTGCTCTAAGCCAGATGATGAAGTCGTAACTAAACCTCGTCTCGATGATCATCAGTAGTGACAGCTTCAAAGTTGCATGCAACTTTAACGCTTTGAAATAATGTGGTACATTCTCCGTATATCGTTGAAGCACTAACGACAAAAGATATCTGTTATATACAATATTCGACGATCGATCGAACATTTCCTTTAAAATAGCAATAGCTACCTCGTAATTTTGAGCAGGTTGTAACGGTTTGAATAAGGATACAAAAACGAAATTGTACAAAATTCTCAACTTATCGTTGTCATATGCGTTCAGATATTGCATTAACCATTCAAATGTATGAAACCATTGCCTCCAAACATCTAAGGCATCTGGGTCCCCGGAAATCGCATTGAGCTTGCGTTGCTGTAAGTGCATATCTCATTGACATTGTAAGTGAGATGAATGTGTAAAATCGTTGTTAACAAATCCTGCAGCTGATTGTATCGTTGAACTAACAATAAATGAGTTAGCACAAAAAGTGAACAATATCACAACAACTAGAATGATATTTATGAACCCTTCTGCGTACTTGTCGTAGTGGTCAAACTTATCGGAAAGAGTAACTAATGCCGAGGTAATAACATGGCAGTGTTCCTTATACTTTGTCACCTGAGCTATAGAAATTGGTCTTTGAAGTACATTCAAGTATACTTCGTACATTGATAGCACGCCAAGATCTTTTCATTATTACCAGTTCTAAATCATCAATAGAGTTATCAGAACAATGCGTGAAAGCAAATGAGATCAAACAACGATCACTACAGCCAAGGGGGCAATGGTGGTCTATGCTGTGGACATTGGTAACTTACTTGGAAAACAAAAGATTACGGAGAGATTCATGCTGATCAACAAACCAAGTGGGTGTCTCAACATGATGTTTGAGCAATAGGTCATTGGATATAAAACTCCACATGGACACATCATATTTATGTTATCTCACAAAATGTAATTTCCTGATCAACCAGCCCCTGAAATATTACAGTCACCTACAAAGTGAAAAACGCACTACGCTCGGCAGATTCTTATAGCAAAGAACAAGATCATCACAGATAATGCCAGACTTGGGCGACCTAAAACCCAAGTAGTCTAAATGATCTATTATTAATGGCTTAAATGACCTATTATTAATGACTTATATGTAGATCGAAGAGCGACGGATCAACAAATTATGTCTTACTATTCTTCAGAATTACTGACTGTTTTTCGTTAAAAATAAAATCAACTGATTACACAATATGACGATGAACGCAGATACATTCGAAAATTCCTTAAATAAATTTATATTTTGTTAATTTATTTTATGTTATTGTTTCAACGAGAGTAAAATATTTTGAATAAATCAGATGCGCTTGGCATTGTCAGCAACGACAATCGCCAATGCGCGAGCAATTTAGATATCAATGGAACATAAGGTTAGTATTCTATTAAAACTGGTTATGAATAAATCAATAAATAATTTAGTGTCTGGATACGTACAAATTCTGATAATGTATGCAAAAATATATATGGAGGAATATATTGACAAGTTATATTGACATAAATTGTTGTATTGGAAATAGTAGACATGATATTTATATTATTAGACGATATATTACCTTTAAAGTTCACTTAATGTCGAGTAAAATTATCAATTGCGACAAAAAAAAACATTTAGATTTTCTGTTATAATGAGAACCAAAGCCGTTCTTATAAAAATATTAATAATTATAGAGCCATTACAAAAACACCGATTTTGTATTTTGCATGTTAACAGAACTATCTTCAGTAAAAAAACGCGATCAATTATTATTTACAGGCAGATAGTCCATAGGCTGTTTAGTCTATCACAAAATAATACTAATTATCTCAAAGGGTACAACAAAAACAAGCATTGTTGTACATGCTCATTTATCAATTGACAAATCTAAACTTTGAAAATAAAGAAGAAGGGGTTATAGCGATGTCCTCTGGTAAAACATTCATTGATACTCCGGTATGCATGATCAATCAAATTCTGTAAGTTTTCCTGGTACCAACTTACACAAGATAAATAAATAGTGTAGTTGCTCTGTTTACAGGGATATCTGATACCAATAAAACAAGGTAAAGTACTGCTCCCTCAAGTTAAAGTTGGTAATTTCCACTGTGTCCTCTGGAAAGACATCGCAGCAATGAACCCGACGACAAAAAGAGCCGCAACACCAAGAAACAGTATGTGATATATAAAAGCAATTCCAGGTTAACTATATAGTCCAGTACTCTAAGTGGGGCATTGTAAGGGTATAATAGAGCTAGGTAAGTATTTTCGACAAATGCAAAAATGCATTTTTATACGATAGCGCTCTTAAATAAACTATTTTTATAATACAAATTATTAAGAAATTATATACTCTTATAAAAGATTATATACTCTTTTTAATACTGATAAATTATTATAAGTAAACTATAATAATACATAATTTATTTGAAGTGGCTTTTGCGATCAAATGATCGCTTGCTAGTTCACTAAATAACTGACACGAGAATTGTACATACATAACAAAGCTACCAGAATTTAAAAACAGAACAAATGAACACTTGGTAGCGAAGATTAAGAATGTGAGGATAAGAAACTTGAAAATGCAAAAGGTCCAGAGAAGAACTATGTAAATAATAAGGCGAGTTAATTTTGTAAATGTGAAATTTAAGACGGAGTAAACGGAAATCGATACGTTGGATATATCGAACAAGCGAAGTATACGGAAATGGAAATATGGTCAAAGGACAAAGGCCCAAATGAATATGAGTAGATGTGCTTAAATACGTTATAGAGGTAAAGTTGGTATCAGAGAAAGTGACGATGAAGTGGAGTCAATCTTCGTGCAAAGTAAATCGAAAATAAGAGTAAAGCAAGTTTGGAAATTTATGACCTTCGAATACGTCGAACATCTCTAAGGAGTAAGATATTTTGGTATACGTAAAGTTTAAACCCCATCATGACTTTCGTCGTATTTTTAAATTACCGGTAGCGAACACTGTTGCTGGTTATTTTAAAATCACATTAGCATTATTCTCCAAATTATTGGATAAGCATTTCCTTCAATTAATAATAATTTTTTACAAAAATAGTTATAATGAATATACTATAAATATTTAATCTAACAAGAATTTTAAAGAATTGAAATGAGTTTTGAAAAGTAAAATGAAAACTTGTATCATTAAAGCTGCATCTCATTGCGTTCAATTAAAATGATTATGTATAATACACCCTCTAAGGAGCACGATTTAAAAATCATAATTCAAGTAATTCGTAAATTATCTGTGTCGTATTTATTAAGTATTATTTTTAGGTACGATTCACAAACACTTAAAAAATTATAAATCAAAGCAGCTCGTTCTGAAGCCGTGCAAAGGTTAAGTAATATGAATTTAACAAGATGTGTTCTGAAATTTGCCTATGGATAATATGATTTAGTGTTTTACTTACAATAGACAAGTTGAAATTTTTAAAACTACAAAACCGACCAAATTGTTAAGCCAACAAAAATTTTTAATGGCCGTATCCCTACTAATAGATGTCAGCTAAGTCGTTGGCTATATAACCAAAAAAAGTGAAAAAACTGTTAAATACAGTTAAAATATCATCGATATATTTTATTTATTATAAATTTATTATTAATGTGATAATGAAGTCGGTGAAAAATAAATGACATGATTAGTTGGAAGTGAAGATTATGAATATGAAGATAAGACGCTTGAAACATGTGAAGGGCGTAAAATAAATGTAAATTATAAATCGTTTTATAATGATTCCAAAACAATTCAGTATATTGAGAAGATAAACGATGTTTTTGTTACGACAGCGTCGGGTACTGATATTTATTCCACATTATATTTTTAATAATAGTGCATCCGTTGATTACACAACATACATGTTGTCTAAAATTATTTATGATTATAGACAAACTAATGTTCACAGCATTCATTCACAAATGCTGTGAACACCAAGTGTTGCAGAATATTGCTACTCGGTTGGTAAAAGTGATAATCAATTTTCATTGTTCGGATTCAAGAGTAGTTTTTTCAATAGACACTGGAAAAATGTCGTCAAATGGTAAACGGTTATTTTTCTTGTAGTGATAGCACGTTTAAAATCAGAATAGCTAAAAATTTAGCTAAAATGACAACAAAAATATATTAATTATTAATTATTTAATTATTAATATTAATTTATTTTTATTTTCATATGTTAATTTAATCGCTATTACTAATACCTCATTCTAAAGACGAACACAAAACATTTAACTTAAGTGATTATAGTGATTATAGTTTGTGTTTCGTATCGATATGTAGAGATTATTTGAGCATTTACTCGACTGGATTACCATTATTTTTTTTCTAAATTCTATATTTTAAATTAATGCAGATTAATTTCACTTAAACTACGAGTTTAAAGTTAATTATTACAAATATAAATCTAAATAAATTCGGAAATTTCTTACCAGTGGATTGGTAATTATTAATAATTTTGATATTAATAACTTTGATTATTAATATTAATAACTTTGATTATTTGATTATTAATAACTTCAGTAATTTTCTGAAGATGCTAACAATGTTTGATATATCGCTAGATGCTAGCGATATATCAAACATAATTACGTATTTCCTTTGATCCAGCTCCAATTAATAATAATTAATTAACAATTATTACTAATTATTTATTAATTATTAATAATTAATCACGATAATAATTAATAAATTTATTATTAATTAATTATTAATTACGAATTATTAATCGACATAAAGCTTGATTAAAATTAATATTTATTAATAATAAATATTATCAGTCAAGATTGGTAGCATTGTATGAAGGTGATACTATATTAAATGAAATCATTGAATTTTGCAAATTTCCTTATCCGGCGTAGAAAACAACGACGATATGAGTTTGAATTACAAAACATCATTTTATGAATTCACTGTAAATATTATGTTGTAGTCCGCTCACGGTTTTATTAATTAATTCGGTACATTTATGCAGTTAGTTGATAATAAAAAAATTTATTGAACAAATATTATGATTTTTTAAACTGGGGAATTTTATTGTACCCTTTCGTTAATATGATTATTTGTATGTCGTATTAGCATTTTAACTAATAAGGTTGAAATGGCAATCAAAGGCATCGACGATTTTAATATCAGTGAATAGGCCTTTTCCTGAGACCTTAATAGATGTTAAAAGCGCCTTGAATCTAGTCGAACCAGACAAAGTAGCATTAGGCAAACCTTCTATTAATCCTTCTAATATACTCGTATCAGTGGCTAACACTTTTGTATTTTTTTACAAAATAAGATAATTCACGACGTTCGGCATTTATGTTCAAAATAAATTGACAGAAATCTTAAACTTTATGTATTAAAATTGACCATTCACATCTGTTTAAATTATAGGATGACAATATTCGACTAATCACAGCAAAATCGAGGATAAACAGTCCAAATAAAGAAGAAATTATTGAAAATTGGATCTGTCAGCTGGATATTATTTATTATTCACAAAAAATTTCACTTTATAACTTAAATAAATTTTTAATAATATTTTGTTGTTTAGTATATTAAAATGGTAAAATTATAAAAACAAAAAATCCATTAAATTTACTTGAAAATTAGCAGAAAAATAATGTCATATCAAAAATACATAGTTTTAGTATTTCTGACAGAGGTTATATTACCGGGAAAACAAAGTCCACATGTTAATATGTTAGTAGAATAAAAATGTTAGTAAATAAATGTTAGTAGAACAAATCAGATCAGCTAACTGAGTTAACGTTTTTTTATATTATTTATAAATTAAAAAATAAGGCTAAATAAATTTAAATAATTAAGTGATAAAAAATTAAATCCATAGAAATAATTATAAATAATAAATAATTGTTATATAAGATTTTATATAACTTATATCAAATTAAAAAAAAATTATTATAAAATAAAAGTCAATTTTTATGAATTGACTGATAAATTTATATTTATTATGAATTGACTTTATATTTTATGAATTTTATGAATTGGCTAACTATTTATAATAGTTACTAATTCTGTTAATGTCTTACTGCACAGAATAACTATTTTGTACTTCTGCTATAAACAACGTTAATCCACTTGTTCTTTCACTTTTAGCCCGATTACAGTTCTCGAAAATGAACTTGTTAGATCAAAAATTAGTGTCCTATCGAATTCATTTATAAAATGTATAATAAACCAACAATGTTCACCTTTTATTACAGTCTTATTCAAATTGTAAGCAAGACAGGGTTGATTCAAAAATTGTAAGCACGACAGGATTGTATCAAAAATTGCAAGCAAAATTGTTGATTTTGATAATCAATGAGCTATAATTAAAGGTAGTTGAGTTAATTAATATGGGTTTAATAAGTTATACTTAATAAAAGGCAGTAACTGTTCCGTTTAGCAAAACATAGTTGTAAATCTAAAACTGTCTGTCTTAATTGAAATTATGTCTAATGACACGAGTATATTCAAAACAGAATCTACTCTATTGACATGAAATGAAATAAATAATCACCCGTTATGGTGTTACGTTTACCTTTATGATCGAATGCTCACATACCTGGTGTCGTTCTTTTCTTGACACGGTAACCAATTTGCATGAATATCTTATTATTGCTTCGTGATTCATGTGAATTTATCTTTGCTGAGAGTTAAACTCTAGTAGTATTTGATATTTTAAAATATAATGCAATTAGTCGAACGACACGGGTTTTTCACTTTCGTGATTATTTTGCACTTGACCATTGAAAATAGTGCGTGGTAAAACGAATAACGGAAAACATTTTATTTTGATTGTTTGTTAATTCAATTTTATTTATGATTCAGCTATACTATATTTAGCATCATCCGTTTAAATATCATGTCAATGTTTGCTTTTACATTTTATTCAATTACGTGAATTAAGATTTATTGTTTGTAGTTGAGACCACTAATATTCATTTGACAAACTGAATATAAACGTTTAATTTAATATTCGTCATTCTATGTGAGAGGAAACGTGTTGCATCGACGAATAATGTCGAGATGACTAAATGCAATCATAATTAAGTGATAATTACAAAACAATTTAAGACAATTTTGTAATTAAATTTCTTTTAGCCACACAACTTGAACCAATACCATTGCATCAATTATCACAATAAAATCAGACTGAGGCGATAGTTTGTTGTGACAAAGATATACCAAATTATACATTTAAAGTAAATATTCAAGTTCTTTGTATGAATTTTGTTAAAATACATATATTTGTAGTAACGTCATTTTTAAATAATAAATAATTATAAATAATTAAAAAACTTTTATAAGATTTTGTATAATTTATATCAAGTTAAAATTTAAAATACAAATCAATTTTTATGAATTGACTGATATATAACTAATATATATTGACTAATATATAATATATTTATTAGTTAAATAATTTAATAGACGCATATTTTAAATTAGGTTACTATATACATTACATTAATATCAATTAAAACTTCATTTAATTTATATCGTAAAGATGACATATTTAAATTTACAAGAAACATATTTTTGCATGAGCATTCATGCATACCATATAATATAAAATATAATACATTAAATAATGAAATTTTAAGAATTGCAACAATATGTAATGATATTGATTTTCTTCAAAATCATTTAAATAATTTAATATATACATATTTTAAACTAGGTTACTATAAAAATAACATCAAGCAGAAAATAGTAAAATATATAAATCAACACAATAATATAAAGAATAAATTTAAACTCTTAAGTGGCAAATTTTTATGGATGGATAATAAATAATATACTTTGTATTAGAATAAGATCCACTAGAAAATCGAATTTCATCAGAGGAAATACGTCATCATAGTACGTCATTATACGTCATTATCAAATACGTCAAGATATTATATTTGATATTATATGGGTATGCATGTGAAGACTCATACAAAAATATGTTTCTTGTAAATTTAAATGCGTCATCTTTACGATATAAATTAATAGTACTTTTAGTTAATGTTACTTTAATGTTCATATCTAGATATATTCCTTATTAATCATTAATATTGGGTTTATTAAGAATTAGGCTTTCTGGATAAATTTGTTCACTTATTAAATAAAAATTATTAGAATTAAATACACATATATAATAAAAATATCGAAACATGTATTTTTGATCTTTATATAGTTTTATTATAGATAGAATGTCAATTGCTCATAATTTTCTTTACACACATTTTTAAGCACAGATATGTGTTATTCTTTAAGTTAATCATTGAACTGCAAATGATTCCTAAACTGTGCACTATAAATTTCAGTTGCGACAACTTATCCACAATGTCTCGATGTAAACGAGTTAATAAACGACAGTTATCTCTGGTACATGCTTTAAATGCTTTTGAATAAAGTAAATATGTTAACTAATATGTTAGCAATATGTTAGCTAATTACTTTTAGCTAAAGGAAATTTGTAAAGCTTTTAATTTCTTATAAAATGAATATTAAAACTCATACGAATCTTCAAGGAGCAATTTCTAATCAAGTTTTAAATGCAAATAGAGTATATACTTAAAAAATGAATATATTTCTATTCTTATATATTTACACTTTGTAGATGTAAATTGTAAATAGTTTGCAGAGAGGATGAGTAATGAATTATATAGAACATATGTATTTAAGTATTCATAATAGAGACTTACATTTGTGTATATTTGAAAGAAAGGTTTTAAAATTCTGTGGCAACAGCAAAATTTTAAAAGTTAAACAAGTGTACATTTAAGCCTACATGAGGATGAAATAGATGTCTAGAAACAGCAAAAATTACTTGCGATATGTTTACATTCAAAAATTTAAAATTTAAGGATATACAAATACGAATATAAATACCTTTAATTTCATGAATTATTTAAAATATTAAATTTCTTATAAATGAATTTAAAATTAGATTTCTTACTAAAATATTTCATTGGTATATCAAGTATAATATTTAAAAATATTATAGCATATATTATGTCATAATTATGTCATATTTTATCACAATATTAAAAAATTATAATATGTAAACAATATTATGAAATATATATCATTTCTGGGATGTAAAACTTGTTTTATTTTATGATTTTCTGTGAAACGATTTATGCATAAATCAGAATGCTAAAAAATAACTTTAAAAAATAAACACCGTATTCTAGAAATAGATTTTTTATGTATAGAATTAATAAGTTCAAAATATTTGTTGGTTTGTATTTAAAAGCTTTGTATGGAATTAATATACTAATTTAGGTATTATGTTACCTTCAAGGTAGTTAATACATAAATTTTAAAAATATGCTTTAGAATATTATAATCTAGAGTTCCAAAATTATAAACCGAAGAAGTTACACATGGCTTATCTTAGTTGATTTTTAGGATTACTAGAATTTAAATATTTACAAAATTCAATGTAAATTATAAAATAGTAATTAAACATGTTTAACAAATAGCATTTTGTATATTTTATTTCAATATTTATTGTGTAAAAAATATCTTAAAATTATAATTATAATTATATGATAATATAATTATATAATTATATTTATCTTATAATTATAATATTATATTTATTCATAATTATTTTTTAAATATATTAAAATTATTTAACTTTATTATAAAATTAATTATATTCTATAATCATATAAACAGATAATTTTTAAATATTTGAACTTTATTTTTAAACAGAACTTGACAAAAAGAAAGAATTTTGAATAATTATAGAAGTTTTAGCAATCGAAGTTTTTAATAAAGTTGTAATTCAATTCATACTACACAAAATTACTAAATAAATATATAATAAATATTAATTAAATAATAATTAATAATAATTAATTAATAAATAATTAATAAATATTAAATGTACTATTTGAGGTATTTTCAATTATATAAATTGATGTCGGTGAATTCAAATTAGTTACCGTATAAACTCGTAAACTTTTTCTAAAGATTATATAATATTTTCTTTTACAAGTCAGAAGAATAACCGAAGAATTATTTCATTCAAACAGAACTTGATAAAAAGTAATATTGATGTACAATCATTGAAAGACTTTTCGATACGCGATATTTTGAAATTATTTCGCGATGTTTCATTTCTTACGTTTAAGTAATGCAATTACTTAAATTTAAGTAATATTAATCAAATTGAGTACGATTTTCATTATTACATTTACGAGTATAGACTTACCTAACACCCAATTTCGCCCACAGTTGTATTCGATGAAATTCGTTCAACGACTTTCCATTCGATAATATCACTTAAAAGTTGTTGTGTAATCGGCAAGCAAGATATTTACTTCGGATCATTTGTGTTGGTCATGTGATAACTTAAAATATGAACTGTTTCATAATTCGATTTTGTATGAACATTGTGGTTTGTTTTGGCTGCGTAGAATTTTTCTTTATAATTGATCAGATCAATAAAATCATATATTTTATCTAATCTTATATATTTAATTATCAAATTCGATTCTTTAAAAAGTCGATATTTTTATTTGATCTTATCAAATCAGTCTTGTTTCTTGAATTGCTAATTAGATAAAGTTTTCCATGTGAGTTCTCTCAATTTAATTTACTTAAGCAATTCAATGTGGAAAATTTAAGTAGCCTTTGGTCAACTCTTTATTTTAGATTAATATTAAATAAAGCGAACAACTTGCATATTCAAATGTTAATTCGCCTTTAATTATATCAAAGAATCATCTGAAAGTTTTGCTGAGTTTATTTAAAGAAGCAAAGTCAATACACACCTTAAGTTCGAATTAAAACAAGCCTATATCTTTAAATGAGTAGTTCGTTTAGATGGTTCAAAGATGTTGTTGCAAGAAAAAACTTGAAAGAATTATGAAGACTTCTACGAAATCTTTTGCAATTCTTCTACGAAATCAGGTTTGTTTACTAAAGAAATTGGCAATCCAGAATAGAAGCAAACTGATAATTACCAGCCTGCTCAATGAAATGGATACATTACTCGTCAAGGACCGATCTTCGATTGTAAGCGTTTATATTTCGTTTTGTAAATATCCGGAAGTCATTTGCCTCTGTGAATCGAGAGCTAATTAATCAATAGCTTTTTTCTAAACTTAATATATTCTTTAAGGTAACGGATTCCATAAACAACATCCTCCAGCTGGTGATTTCTCAGCACACTGTCTGCGTATTTAGTGGAATTCAGTATTATGAGAAATTTCCACATAACGAAATGTTCCGCGGGGTGACTCTTTATGTTGCCTTCTCTTGAGCCTATAAATATACAGTCGACCTTTTAACGCGTATTTACGCTGAATAGAAGAAGTCTGAAGCTGTTTAGAGATCGCAAGGCCAACTGCAATATGTTTTAGTATTTAACGAACAATTTACATGACGGTTTCCATAGATACTTGGTTGTATACTATAATATTGTTAATTAATTCTTTTGTATACGTAAAATGGACAATCAAAGTAATTCAATTAAACAATTAGATCCCCATCCGTTTGATATTAGTCTTGAGAAAAGTCTATCTCATGGTTGTCTTACGAAACTATTTCACAGTTCACAAGATGAAAACACAAGAAATAGGTCTGGTTCTTAGACATTTTAAATAGAAAAATTTATTAATATGCATTTATAAAATAATTTAAAAATAAAGTATAGAATAAATCATAGAGTTAGTATCATGATAATAGTTGATGGTTTCTTATATCAATCAAATCAGAAATTTATTTTATTTTGAATTTTGGAGCAAGATCAATAAAACACTTAATTTTATTAAAAAAATTCTGGTTCACTGCTTGATGGTTGATCGTCACTGTTTTGTTACTGGTGGTTGATCGTCACTGTTTTGTTACTGGTGGTTGATCGTCCTTTAATTTTACTGGTTATATTTCGCTGTATGCTGCTAGTATCATCAGAAACATACGAAAAGCTGGTGTAAGCTGGAGGGATCTGATCCTCCTTTCCCGTCATTATTGAAAACTAAATTATTCATCCGACTTCACTTAATCCGACTTCCCTTTGGATTTATTTTTTGGCTCCTTGTTTTTGTACTTGTATATTATATAAAAAGAACCATTTATTTAGAAACAAAAAAATATCTTTATAAAATTCTAAAATTCGCTAGAGTTTAATATATTATATATATTATATTTAATATATTAGTATATTATATAAAAAGAACCATTTATTTAGAAACAAAAAAATATCTTTATAAAATTCTAAAATTCGCTAGAGTTTAATATATTATATATATTATATTTAATATATTAGTATATTATATAAAAAGAACCATTTATTTAGAAACAAAAAAATATCTTTATAAAATTCTAAAATTCGCTAGAGTTTAATTTATATTTTATTAGCATACAACCATAATATGCTCAGTCAGAGCATATTACTGCTCTGACTGAAGATGGACGTTATGGAGATATTCAAAAATATGTTCGATAAACTTCACTGACGAAATCAATTGAGGGAGTCAGGTTTAGGAAGATTGTAGGGAGATCATATGTGATTTATTTTATTTATTCAAATAAATGCAAAATCCAAAAGGCTATTCATGCAGAGTTCAAAGAAGAAAACAAAAAGCAAGTAGTCAATCAACGGAGTAAATAGGATAGCTCATCAGATGTGTTGAATGACGTCATTGTTCAGTATTCATTTGCAGCATCGTGATTTAAACGTGCTCAAGCTGGGAACACTCCAACTTCCTGGGCAGCGAATTCCACATGTTAATTCTCCTCCTCGACAGTCCAAATATTTTCGGTAAACTGCCAAATCGAGATTTATAAAAGCTCGAATATGTCCCTGCAAGCTACCTACCGACTAGTGTTACATTAATGGGATAACCCACCACCCCCATTCAACATGTGACATAGACAAAGCATTCCCAAAGTGATGAACCTCTCACGTATCGACAACATTCCAATACGATTAATAAGTACATGATAATCACTACGACCTAAGCAAACACATAGCCTCAAACCCCGTCAAATTGAGGGTGCGTAGTGCTAGACGTATCATAGTCCAAATCTAGCCGACAAATCGTTCCGCTTGTCCGTTTCCTCTAGGATTGAATGGAGACGAATGACTTGAGGATATGTTCCGAGATAGTAAGTATTGTTTCAGCTCGGCTGACCTGAAGCAAGTTGCGTTATCAGAATGTATAAACTCCGGGGTGCCGAATGTCGAAAATAGCAGTTCAAGCTTCTCAATCACTGTTTGTGATTGAGAAGCAGGGAAACCGAATGGAAAACGATTGTATGCGTCGACCACGACCAGGACGTAAGGATTTTTTTGTGTTGATGTTGGTAAAGAACCTTTGAAGTCCATGAATAGCCGCTCAAATGGACGAGTCGACTTTTTAACATGGAATCCTTCTAGATGCGAATACTAGGGTTTTATCTCTGAACAAACTGAGCAGTTATTGCAAGTTAGTCTTACGTCGTCGCATGAAAACGGCAGATTGTCTTTTCGTACAAATGCTGTTAAGCGTCGTATTCCGGGATGGCACAAATCAACGTGTAGTTGTTTAAGAAAGGCTAGATCAGACCCTGCTGCGCAGACTCGCGTTAAAGTGTCAGCAACGTGGTTTTGTTTGCTAGGTTTGTAGATAATCTTAAATTCGAACTCTGATAGTTCGAGGCGCCATCTATTAATCTTCTCATTTTTGATTTGGCTCTTGCTCTTGTTGTTTAGCATGAATGATACGAACCTTTGATTAGTAATAATTGTAAAGGGACGTCCGATAAGGTGGTGTCTCCTGATTCCGAAGTGATTTAACAATGGCATGCCCTTCTTTCTCAATTGCCGAATATCGCGACTCCGGAATGGTCAACGACCGAGAGAAAAAGGCCAGGGGTCTTCCGTCTTGGTTGAGAGATGCGGCTATGGTTGTCGCGGATGCGTCAGTTTCGACAGTTAATGGTTTATTGTTGTCAATGTGATATAGTGCGGCTTTCATTATCTCCGATTTTATGCCTTCGAACGCTGCGATTGCCTCATCATTCATGGGAAACTGTGAAACTTTAATTTTTGCCATTTTGAGTGAAAAGTTTGCTATATAATTCGCATAATAAGCAAACATACCTTGCACTCGTTTAAGTTCATACTGACATGATGGAATTGGCAGGGATTTCAGAGGCTCAAATCGTTCCGGGTCTGGCTTGAAGCTACCATTTTTGATCTAATATCCGAGAAGGTTGATTTCTTCTCTACAGAATTTGCATTTTCCATTGTTGAACTTTAAGTTTAATGATGTACAGACTGAATGAAATCGATCTATATTTCGGTCATGCTCCTCTCTTGTGCGTCCACATATAGTGATGTTGTCTATGTAGACGTATGTCGGCGAATCATTGTCCGCGATTATTTTATCCGTGATTCTTTGAAAGCATGCTACCGCGTTCGTTAAACCAAAAAGAATCCTTGTAAATTGATAAAGTTTGCCGCATGCTTCGAATGCCGTATATTGACGATCGGATGGGTGAATTTCGACTTGGTGATAGGCGGATTCAAGATCAATAGTTGAGAAGAATTTGTATTGAGATATTTCCGTGATCAGGTTCTCTATGTTTGGAAGTGGATATCCGTCGAGATGTGTATATTGGTTTATTGTCTTGGAATAGTCCACAACCATTCGTTTCTTTCTTCGCTGGTTACTCGTCACGAATGCTTGTGCTCGCCAAGGCGATGTGCTCGGCTCAATTATGTGTTCCCGCATAAGTTTGTCTATCTTATTACGTATAAACGCATAGTTCTCGCGTGTGTGTTTTCGAGATTTTGTAATAATAGGTGTACAGTTTTCTTTTAAGTGCTCAAATAGCTTTGGAGGTTCAGCAATGTTTATTACTCTCAATGAAATTGGTTCTTCTTGACCGTGAAATCGAAATTGTATGTTGGAATGTCTCTTCATAAAGTCGATACCATGGATGATGTCTGAACAAAGATCGTCTAGAATCAGTAGTTTTACGTTACGAAATAGCTTTCCTTGCATACGAATGTCGACTGTTATCGAACCTTTTGAAGTTACCTGGATTCCGGAGGATGCCATTGATATTTTGGATTGCAGACGCCACACTTTCACATTTAATCGTGTTATGTGATTCGAGCTTACGAAGTTCAACGTGCTTCCGGTATCAAATAAAGCGCTAAGGCAAATGCCGTTAACAAATACTTTTTGCGAATTTCGTGCGGGACAATGTTTCCTTGTATGCTTGACTTTTCCACCGCAGAAGTAGTATTTCCACGAACTTGATTTATCAGCTGCTGCGACTTGCTCGGCATTTGTGGCTGTCGAGTTGTGGTTGGGGTGTACCGTTTCCTCATCGGATTCATTATGTACTGCAGATGCAAGCCGGTTAGGTGCGCCGTATGATTTGACCCTCGACTCGGCTAATTCGATAGACTGAATTTGAGTACATGCTGTTTGTAAATGCAATTTAGAATTTTCCAGCAAACGTTGGCGAATATGATCAGAATAGAGTCCGGTGATTATGGCATGAAGCGTATCATCGTGATAGATCTCGGCGGTCATGGCTTCGAAGTTGCATTACGTTGCCAGCATACGTAGTTCGGATATGTATTGGTCGAACGTTTCATTTGGACTTTGCTTCCAACACCACAGCATGTGTCGGGTGTATACTTGGCTAACTGGCCGCTCATATCGCTCACTGAGCAACTTTATGGCGTCAGTGTAGTTCGCACACATTCTGATGAGCTTAAACACTGCTGGCGATACGAAATTGAATAGCGTGTATAGTTGCTAGTCTTCATCATCCACTGCCAGCTTTCGAATGTAATTTCTGAATGTTACGGACCAATGACGGAAGTGATCCTGCGCTCTAGGATCGTCAGGTAATATCTTGAGACACTCTGGTCGTAGATGAGATTCCGCTATAGAGATAATATTACTCAATAAATTGTAGTGTAAACAGATACGCTTGTAAAAAGCTTTATTGAGTAATATCTACAAATCAAAGTAGTAAATCAGTAAGTGTAAATACTTTACATTAAGGGTTAAGATTTACAATGTAAATGGTAAGGTAATTTCATCACACCCATAGTACACAATCTTACTTTCCTTGGCTTCTATTTCGATGATCAAATTTCCCTTAAACCCTTCGTCCGCAACAAGGTCCACTCGTCTAGCTTAATTCTCCGTGACATCCACCATATCCGCCCCCATATCGACATCTTCCTACCCCTACAACGAATAATCAACTCCGCCGTTCTAGTGCTCCTTCGTATTCGTCGCTTCGACCACACATCTATATATTTTGCCCAACTCTCCTGGCCCACCATCCACATCCGCATCAAACTCCGCCTTCTTCTCGTAACTTTTCATCTCATCGCTGTCGGATCCACATCGTTCATCAACCTTCCTTTCTTGGACGACACTCGCCCCACCTCGCTATCGCTGCGTTCCCGTCATACCCTCTTACTCCACGTTCCCAATTACTTTAACAACTACAGTCTCCAATCCTTTCTCGTCGCCGCCTCACTCGCCTGGAATCAACTCCCTATCGACGTCCGCCGCGCTCCCCCTTTATCAAATTCAAGCACCTCCTCCGTTCACACCTTCTCGACACATGGTTTACATTTTTATTTTAATGTGATCACGTAAGCGTGCGCTGGCACGCATTTGCCACGTTAAAATAAATCTTTTTTAAACAGATCTTTCAAATATTAACCTAGTATATCAAATGTATATTTAATATGTTGACCGCAATAATGTCAGTACCGGTATCTTTGTGATTATTGAGATATTATAGCGCATTTTGTAGTTCATTGACAGAAGTTGGTTGGTTTAGAGAGTTAAGATCAGTCGGGAGAATATGCTGAAGTGTATTGGGAAAATGAATAGAACTTAAGTCAAAACGGTTATTACTATTCAAACTGTCAGACGGACATATAACGCTTTGAAGTGTGTATATTAAAACACGCTTTGAAGTGTATATATTAAAACACAATTCAAAGTGTTTTAATATTAATAACATCGTATAATATTAGTAAAAGCGTATAATATTAACAATAGTATAATATGAATAAAGGCGTGAACTATGAATGAAATCATATAATATTAAAATTAAAATTTAATATTAATAACAGCGTATAATATTAATAATTGAACGTAGCATTATTAACGGCGTAAAATATTAATTGGTGTGTATAAATTCATGTACATATATTTCAAGTTTCTATAATTAATTATAATGCATATTATCCATTACAAATAAATCATTATTAATTAATAATGCATTAATATATAATATATTTCATATATTATAATATACATGTATAACCGAATCGACTTATAGTATTTATATATAAAAAAATTAAATTCATATAATAAGCGTTTTAATAAATTATTTCAAAGTCTAAATATATGAAAAATCGATTAGATCATCATATACGGAAACTTTTCGTAATTGTTCGATTAATAATTTATAAATTATTCAATCTGAACTTTTATTATTATTCTTCTAGAATATCAACTCTATGATAGAATCTTTAAAGTGTAAAGAATATCCAAAGTTATAACAATCTATTTCAAAAATTTAATAATAAACAACCGTTTTACAAATTAAAACCAAATTTACAATATTTTTTCAATTGTTTGTTTAAACTTCGTTTTTAATAGCATCAAGGAAATTCTCAATAAGTTAGATTACCTACAACGGTTGCCCTCAGTTATAGGACTTTTAATAGTTGATACGAATACAAGAAATTTGATCGAATATACTACAAGCAAGCAATTTGCAAAGGTGTCAGTAAAGGTTTTAACTAAAGCTGTGTGTACGATTGATTCAATGCTTGGTGGCTTCGGAAATGACAAATGCGAAATAATTACATTTGAAACAATGAAATATAGACTTGTATGTGATTGGACAAAGAATAGCATTATGACAATAGCTGTGCTCAATGCTATGGAAGCATAAAACAAGAAAATTGACAATGTTCACTAGTGATTTATAGTTTAACAGATTTAGATAAAAATTTATCACATTACATAAATAAATTTAATTTTGTTGAATTTCAGTGGTCGGCACTTAACCTAAATTAACTTGTAATTCCATAAGATATTTAGATAAACAAAAGTCACCGAAATTTATAGAAATAGAATTTCGGTAGTGAAATTATTTTTAAATTGAAAGACGGTTTCTCTATAGACGTTCACATTAAACCTCGTATAACCGCGATGTTATAAATTGAAACTGTTTTGGACCAATAATATGGAAAATTTTGCTGCAGGTTCACTTGTTAGCCGAGCTCGTTGGGTGTGCAATATAGATACAAATTTAAAATCAAAGTTTCGTTTATCCACAGTTTTTATTTATACTTACAACAGCAGTGCAACAGCAGTGGGAAGTCTAAGCTCATAAAACTAGTTCACATTGACAAAAAACAAAGACAAAAGATTAAAAAAGCGTATTTTGTATCTTATTCTGATACATCGTTTGTTATTTATTAGTCAATTCATAAAAATTGACTTTTATTTTAAATTTAAATTTTAAATTTCAACTTGAATTTAATTATATAAAATCTTATAACAATTATTTATTATTTATAATTATTTGTTAAAATATATATGTTTAAATATAGATAAAATATAAATATATTGAAATATAAATATATTTATATTTGTTTAAATAAAGTCACTATTTTTAAATAATGTTGATTTATTAAAATATTTAAGGATTCTAATAATTTAATTTTATCCATATATTTACTTGATGGTTTCATTTTCTTGATGGTTTCATTTTTAGATATGCGTTATGGTTATTATAACATATATGTTTATATATTTTTCCGAATATAAGATTAATTAATTTTTCTAATGCATCTTTAATATCTGCTAAATCTAGATTTGTATAAAGCGTACTAAAATCGTACGTATTTATATTCTGAAAATTTATTCCTTTTGTGTGTTCTAAAAATTCTTTTGTAGAATTAATACTGAAATAGTTTTTTTAAATAGTCCTTTACTGCTACTATGTTGGGTCGAGGAATAGAGCCGAAACAGGATTACATAGTATTTCCTCCTGACGACCTTTATTTCTTATTCTGACAGATCGTCTGTTATTTATTAGTCAATTCATAAAAATTGACTTTTATTTAAAATTTAAATTTTAAATTTATTTGATTTTAATTATATAAAATCCTATAACAATTATTTATTATTTAATTATTTATTATTAAATTATTTTAGTTTTGTTTATCATTGTGTTATTTATAAATAATTTAATATACGTAGACTTAGTCAACTGATATTCATAGTCCAGCTTCGTGGAATTAGCCATTCATTCCTATTCAGATATTCCATAAATTTAGGTTTATTTATTATTTCAACGACTTCAGAAGATAATCTATTCCATACCGGAACAACTCGTGCAGATAAATTCGTACACCGATTTTAAGACAATGATAAGATAAAACCAAAATTCCAGAAACATTTCTGAATATACTACAAGAACATAATACTATTTTATTATTGGTGTGTATAAAAAAATAAATTATACATTTACAATCAGCGCCAAACTTAATGTTAGTCCACGATTAAGCTGGAACGCCTTTTTAAATGAATAGATAATCTATAAATACATTTATTTTATTTGAAATAGGCATGTTGGTATAGCAACAATTGCAAAGTTAAATCTTAGCCTATGCTGCTTGTTTTAATTCCATTCCGAGTACCTCGTGAATATATTTAAGAAAGCTAAGAGTTTGTTGGCATCAAAACTTGTCGGGGTGAATTGAATTTTGAAGCTTGAAACATTATAAAAAACCCTATACAGTCATCTTGACTAGGTTCTATGACTGTTTTAATAAATTAAATAAGCTAACTGAGTCTACGTATTTTATATTGCAAATAAAAAATAATGCAAAATAAAAACTAAATAGTTAAATAATAAAAAATTAATTAATAATAAATATAAGATTTTATATATCGATTCAAAATTCCATCGTATCGATCTACAAAAAAGCGCTTGTGCGTAGAATCCGCGATCATTTAAGTAGGCGAAATTTAATCCCACCAAGTTTCCATGGTTCGTCAAAGGTCGATCGGTCCATTCAGCTGTAGGTGAAGTGAATCAGTTCTCTCAGGATAATTAAATAAGCTAACTGAGTCTACGTATTTTATATTGCAAATTAAAAATAATGCAAAATAAAAGTTAAATAATAAAAAATTAATGGACTAATGTCTTAAATATCTGGCGTCTTAATTATCTATGGATATACTGCTGTATATCATGCGTATTTTTTTACAATGATATTAATATTCGTCAGTTCAACCAAACTACTGGTTTCGAAATGATCCCTTCTTTCCAATCTTGTATTTATGGTATTATGATGTAATTTATCGTGTTAATCTTAAATCTATAGTGTATTTGTGGTCTTCAAGGCAAGTTTATTAAGCCACTTAGCTTTGCAGTTATCGACAAAACAAAAAATACAAGAAAGTAAGCATAAAACATTGCAAAACCGCATATGTAGGCAAGTTTATCTTTTCTTTTGTTATCATCCAAGATTTTTTGCATGGCGATGAAAAAATCGAATTCGGGGGCAACTTGTAAAGTCAATAAGTCGTATATTCACAAAGTCTCAATTTTTGCCAGTGGCAGCAACTTAAACACTGCACAGTTAAAAATATGGTTAAGCGTTTCGCACCTTTTGAGACAGAACTTACAAATGCACAAATGGTATCTCTCATTTAATGAAATAGGCAAGCACACAGCTTATTATAATATCCCTGAACCACCAAAGCTCTTCAAATTAATGTGCGTTTGAACTTTCTTCGACATTGTCAAAAAACTTGGGTTGTCACAGGGGTAAGTGAAAACTCTGAATTCACACTTAATTTCTTTTCTACAAATGCGTTAAGTTGTAACTACATTCATCGGTTATTGTTAAGTTTAGAACTAACCAGATTTGGATAGATAAATGGGTGTGCTCGCGACGACAGGAAAGTCACTACTGAAGATGATCGTTTAGGAGAAATCCCAACGATTATCTTAATGAAGCACCAACCAAACTTGACCATTTATTGAAAAATTATTGCTTTCAGTTCCCCCTAAACTGAGATCCATCCAAATCGCTCGCAGTTTATAGCCAATAATTGGGCGCAGGATCATCTGAAAATAGAATAGCCTCCTTGAATTGACAAGCATTCTAACTTCGAAAGTACATATGTTACCATTTTCTTTTTTATAGCTATATTCGCTTTTGCTTATTGAGATGTTCGTTAAAAGTCCATGTAGTGGCCAGATAAACCCCAAAATAATCATAACATGTACAAAATCAAGGATTCCATCGTTTAGCACAAGAACATTACTATGAGCCAGCCGTTTTTTGGCCTAAACTTGACCACCTTTTATTTGGCAATGTTGGTTGACATCTTATTTCGCTGTTCAATATACATCTAGGTTATTTAAAGCCTTTCGAACCTATTGTTGCATTACACTATGTCATCAACATATATCACTAAACAGTATATCATTAAACAGTAGATCAAATAATTTAAAATTATATGATTATGTAAATTTGTGTTTTATAAGTTAGACGTTACATGCCACTTGAAGTTAGTTTTAAAAATAAATGGAAACAAAAAGCAGTGATCAATTTACTAACATGCATGTACAATAAACATATCATGTCAAGTCGTATTTTATTAAATTTTGATTCCGAGCTTATAGAATTTCGCAAACATA
This sequence comes from Pomphorhynchus laevis, assembly GCA_012934845.2. Lineage (NCBI taxonomy): Eukaryota > Metazoa > Acanthocephala > Palaeacanthocephala > Echinorhynchida > Pomphorhynchidae > Pomphorhynchus > Pomphorhynchus laevis. The sequence goes on from WNNJ02003024.1 coordinate 26,329, forward strand.
GTCAATCAATATCATCAGATGACTTATGTGAATCCGACCATGGTAGCAGTTTGCTAAATCCGAATATTACAAATAACAGTGCACACAAACCATGCGTGATTGCACATAGCATAAACACGATTCTCCACTGTTCTCTTGTACTCTAAAAATAGATTGGAGATTATTCAAAGCTTACTACTTTAGTTATACATCTTTCGTTATTCTTCCAACAATAAGTGGAGCAACGAATCCTGGAATACTCCCAAATGTATTTGCAATACCCCATATAATTCCAGCGTACTTCGGTGACATGTCTTGTGGGACAATAAACAACCCACCGGAATTCATCCCTCTAAGCATTAATCACTTAAAGAGGTATATGTATTTTCAAAATATAAACGAAGAAAAAGCAAATTGTAAAATATCAATTCATTTTTGTAGACGGTCATTTAATTAACTTTGAAGACAATTAAATGTTCAGCTTGACAATGTAATTAAATTCGATTAAAAAATGAACTTCTCTTATGAACCGGGCATAACCCGATTGTTATAAAACTCATGGCATTTACGCATTTCTTTCTGTTCAGCCGTTAAATTTTTCTGGATTTTATAAAAATACCTGTTTAGATAATTAATTGTAGCTTGTTAAAAAATGATCACATATTTGTTGCGAACTTATTTGCATGCACTTGAAATAATTCAAATGCAAGCCATTTCCACGATATGAACAACTTATTTGAGCAAAATCTTCAAATAAAAAAGTTTAAAAACCATTTGATTTTAAAATGTATAGAGTAATACATTTATAATTTAGGAAAAGACTTACCAATTAAAAGAATAACTAATAAGATTAGAATTTTATTTTTTGCCGTTTATCCCGAAAGGAAGCGGGGTAGGTTTTTAATGTACACGTCCTCTCGATAGTTTTCAATGTACACGGTTGTGGGCTAGATCCATGTGCAATCGAGCAGTTTGTAAATTCTTGTGTTGTGTGTGTCGAGCCAAAGCTGCTTTAGTCGTCCTTTCGGACATTTACAATCTACTTGGATAATCATACCCGTTTTCGCCATTAAGTTTTCAGTTGCATTCAGATTGTGACCGAACCATCGAAGACGGGCTTCTCACATTTCTTCCTTTATTGGAGCAACATCGTACCGCTGTCGATTTGAGTTTGAAAGGACGTTTTTGATTAAGTTGATATAGCGACGAAATTTTAAGTAGCCTTCTGATCGGCCTGTCGCAAGGTTTGTCACCAAGAGGGTGTCCGCCTTAAGTTCAACCAGCAGTTGGTTTTCTGCGAGGAGCTTCCAGGGGCACCACGAGGAGGAACATACACCCCCAAGTAATAAGATTATATTGTATCACATAAATCGATAGCTTAATGGAACAGTTCACATGTTTTGATGGTTTCTGGTCCACTGTTCATCTATATATGGTATTCTAATGTATTTAGTATCTGTTTGAGATCCTGCTAGTTTAGATCTAAAATTATTTCCTTTTAAACGTAATTTTTTTTAATTAATAATGGATATTATCGGATATCCATTACTCAGAAGATATTTACAAGTATTATTATCAAACCATTTATTTTATTATTATCAAACCATTTATAAGTAATGGTGATGCTATTTGATTAGCGTTCATCAACGGAAATTTAAAGTGAGATAACATCGGCTGTTACAATCATTTTATTCGAGAAAATTTGACTTTCAATAAATATTTTTTCACTCTCTCCTAATTGTAATTAGTAAAATTATCATTCAAATTTCGAACACTTCCTGTTTTCGGACATAAAACAATCAAATTTGAGAATGAATATTTCCGAATTAACATCCTTAAAATCTTAAATGAGTATCAAGAAGACAAATATATTATTTACTAATGTCGGCTAGATCTGTCAATCAGTGATTGCCACTATCTTTTGGGATATTTTATATTTATTTATAAATAGTTATTTAATATTATGTCCTGCTGGATCAAAAATAAGATCAATACCTGTGAGGATGATATCGTGCCACAATCAGAAAAATTTCAGCTCACAGATACAATCAAGTACAATTAAAAACATTAATTGCAAGTGGCAGCATGAAAAAACAGTGATCCGGTTAGCAGATCACTGTTTCTATTGATCCAGCCTACATCCACTAGGCTGGATGCTGGAGCATCCAGCTTAGTGGATGTTGCGTTGAATCACGATACAGACGTCCTGAGTTCAAATCCGATCAGCATCAGTGTACGGAGAAAGCAGATAATAAGGGTCGAAACGTGAAATGTAGGTCTGGGTCAGCAGCTGATGAGACCCACCCAGACTGATTAGTAGCGTCCTGCTGTATCAAAAATAAGATCAATACCTGTGAGGATAATATCGTGCCACAATCGAAAAAATTTCAGCTCACAGATGCAATCAAATACAATTAAAAACTATCATTGCAAGTGGCAGCATGAAAAACGGGTGATCCGGCTAGCGGATCACACACATCGGGTAGGTTTCTAATAGATCGTTAGAATACGATCCCCTACCAAAAGTAATATACAGAAATGTATATCTACACCACTGGAGCAGCCAGCTTAGTGGATGTTGCGTTGAATCACGATACAGACGTCCTGAGTTCAAATCCGATCAGCATCAGTCAACGGAGAAAGCAGATAATAAGGGTCGAAACGTGAAATGTAGGTCTGGGTCAGCAGCTGATGAGACCCACCCAGACTGATTAGTAGCGTCCTGCTGTATCAAAAATAAGATCAATACCTATGAGGATAATATCGTGCCACAATCAAAAAATTTATTTAATATTTGGCCACATATTTTCTTTAAGAAAGTGATATAATTTTTTTCTAGAGTCCGTAATTGCAAATAACCAAATAGCGAAACAAAAATTCGTCCAATTGGTTTTTCGAGAAAACAAAACTTATCGACAAATGTCGAAGGCTAATCAGCCTAAAAATTTTGTACCGTTAATAAAAGAAGTTTTTATAGTTACATTGTTCTTGCAGGTTATGAAACAATCTTCCTAAATATTGTACGCATATTAAGTTTGTTTTTTCTTATAATTGATCTCCGAAAATATTAGCTTTTTAACAGTAAAAATTGATAATTTTTCAAATTATAAAAATATTACCAATTGATTTATATACTACATAATATAAATACAATATATTTATATAATATGTTATATTATATATTTATATAATATAACACATATATTATAAATATAATATAAATAATATAAATATATTATGTTATATAATTATATATTATTTATTAATAGATTATACATTACATTATTAATTGAAATTATAACAATACCCCGAATTTATAGCTTACAAAGATGCCAGCGTTATAGTAAACATTAATACTCCCACCCAAGGACTATTCTTATTGACATATCCCATAGCAAATATAGCAGCAGCTGCTCCTGCATTTCCTAAAAGAAACAGCGAGAACTATAAAGAGACTTGCTAACTTAGTAGACTAACCTATTCCGGTAAAACATTTTCTGCAAGCCTGTGTACTTAAAATTTTATTTCTTATCAGTCTGTCTGCTACCATACCACTTGAAATTGCCATAATGAAATAAAACAAATATGGAATTGCAGTTGCTGCACCATTCTGGAATAATTAAGCTTGGTAATTAATACAGTTACATCAATTACCTTCTCTATATTAAATCCGAAAACGTCTTTCATGATAGTTGACACGTAACTCAAAATCGTATAAAATCCTGCACAGTTCAAGAAGTAACAGGCAAACATTATCAAACAGGGCACAGATGTAAAAATGTTTTTTAAAGGTATATCCTGTGATAAAAATTTAATAAAAATTAACGCATAATTGTAAGCACATACCATTTGTTTACCAGTAACTGTTAAAATAACATTTTGTTTGATATATTTCTTTTCATTGCTAGAAATGAACTTATTATTGTCCGGATTACTGGTTATCGTAAGTATGCACGCAACACACCATATAATCCCCATCAAACCTATATTAGATTAGGTACATATATATTTAACTTCATTGCTTACCGCCTGCATAGAATACTAATGGCCATCCATTTAAAAAATCCATTGCACATAACGATCCATACAGTGGCATATATATTATAGGTCCGATTTGAGCACCTCAAGTAATCAAATATTTGAACAAGAATCTTACTGACTAACCTGAATATGCTGTTGCTAGCATTACACTTTTCTCATCTTTCGGTGACCACCTGGACGACAGTTCAACTAATGACGGCCAGACAAGACCCTTAGAGAACATGAATACTTAATTAAATTGAAAGATTAAATTGCATACCGCTGAGAGTCCGGTAAGTAGTCTAGTAGTGAACACCAATGTAAAGCTTATGTTAGCAGCTGCTGGAGTTAGAAAAGTTGTTATCGTTCCAGCACTCATAGATAATAGCAGGATCAACCGCGGACCGTACTTGTATGCCAATATTCCACCAGAGAGTTGAAATACGATGTAACCAAAATAATAAGAACTTAACAATCTGCCTTTCATATTCTCATCCCATAAAAATGGGCCATCCTTTAAAATATATAATAGTGTAAGGAATTAGTTTTTATAATATTGCGTTCAAAACATGACTATTATGTCATATTATATAGCTGACATAGTAGAACTACATTGTCGCATATACTCAAGTAACAACTTCAAATAATTATATTAATTTTTCAAATTAGAGATATATTATTTACATTTTATTGGAACTTTTGAAATAAAAAAAAACACTTTTGTGTCTTCTCTGTTTCAATCATTAAATCTGTAAATAGCGAGAATAGTAATTATTTCATTATTTCATTAGATAATGAAATATTGATGATCATTCCTCCAAGCATTTGAGGACGAACTTGATATTTGTATTTTTAACACACGTTCGGTTGAACAGGCAAATATTCTATGAGATTTATAAAAAGAAATGCCTATATAATTGGATAAAACTTGCGCTTAGAAAATTACGAAATTGCGTGAGCGCATTATATTGTTCATAATTGCGTCTCGTTTCTTACAGCGTGCTAAGTGATTTTAAAAATAAAAACTTATTATAATAATTACTAGTTAATTATAATTCAGGAACTACTTGCAGATAGCCATGATTTCTTAATAAAGATAAATAATAAATAATTATTAAAAATATAAATGTATCGATATTTGTCTAAGAAATGTCTGACTGACTATCTTATTTTGAAATTTTTCAAACGATTAAAATGATTATTTATTGAAATACCTTGTGATCATTAGACGGGTTTTCGGAAATGTTTCTTTGTATATTGGCACCATTTTCTTGATACTTATAGTCATCGGATGTGTCAATATAATTGTTTATTTGTACATTTTTATAATTTTCTTTGAAATGTGTACTATCCGTGTGTAAAATCGATTTGTTTCCAGATATGTTTGACATCGCTTTTAAACCTGTGTGGTTAACCATACAAACAATAGCGATAGTCATATTCAAACGTTGTGCATACTGAGTTGCCATACAAAAACATGTAATTACGGCTACGTACGATCGAACAGAGAATAAGAAACGATCTTAAAAAGACTACTTTAAAATCAAGAAAATACAAATTCATAAGAATTTTTACATGTAGAAGTCAGTCTTTAATAAATTTCCTTTATTAGATAAGAATGCCTTGGAATTTTAATAAATACTTTAAAGTTAACATTTTCAGAAATTATGAAATTGTATTTCCTAGCATTGCTCTTTATTTGAAAAAAGTACAGAATTATGAGATACTACACTAAATACAAAAATTATATAACACTAAAGAAAATAGTTTCGATTAATTTAAAAAGCTGCAATCGATTCGTGTACTTCAATCAATATTTTATATATTTCATATATGAAATCAAATTCCATTCTGTTACTGACTTCTACTAAACAAAGTACGACTACGAAACTTGTCAATTTCTGTCGAATTGGTACATATTTCTACGCTATTTCGAGATTAGGTATATTCACTATAATTAAAATTAACTAAAATTAACTTTAAAACTTGTGATATTTATATAGTATTTATATGAAACTTGTGATATTTATATCTTCTATACAAGTTATTTTATTTTACTGACTAGTTTAACAATTCTTGATTACTAACTACTTACAATTCGTGAATAAAATTGTAATAACCAAAGTGAATAAAATGGATTTTATTCACGAATCTACAAATAGCAGTAGGTACTATTGATAAAGTCAGAAATAAACAAGATAGTGATCAATGTGATACCACATTTATTAGCATGTAAAATTAACTTTAAAGGCAAGTAAGCAATTGCAGATGAAGTGAACACATGATATGTAGAAACCTGATAGCATAGCAGTTCCTCCTGATGACCTCTAATTCTTATTCTGATACAACGTCTGTTATTTATTGGTCAATTCATAAAAATGACGTTTATTTTAAATTTTATTTTTTATTTTAACTTGATATAAATTATAGAAAATCTAAAAACAATTATTAATTTTATTATTTAATTATTAAATTTTGATTTAGCATTATTATGTTTTGTTTATTTTTTAATTATATTAAATATGTAGACTCAGTTAGCTGATTTGATTTGATTCATTCAAGAATTATATTTTCATTATTTGATTAGTAAAATAAAAGACTGAATAAATTAAAATGTTATCTCTATAATGCATCAATAAAAATGTTGATGCATTAATTATTATTGATTGACTTTTAGGCAATGACAATTTAAATTAATTGTAAATAGTTACTAATGATCCATTATTGATAACGAATTATCGGAGCTGGATCAAAAAAGGGTGAAGTTTTTTATTGATATTTCGCTAACTTCTGTTAGCATCTTCAGAAAATTACCTAGTAATTTTCTTACGATGCAACCAGAAATTAGCGAAATATCAAAAATAATTTCTTCTTTTCTTTGATACGGCTCTAATAATTCTTTATCAAATTGTAATTTTCTGAAGATGCTAACCGAAGGTAGCGAAATATTAAATAAAATTTTCCTTCTTTCTTTGATCCAGCTCCAATAATTCTTTATCAAATTGTAATTTTCTGAAGATGCTAACAGAGGTTAGCGAAATATCAAAAATTTTCCTTCTTTATTTGATCCTGCTCCATTAATACTTTATCAAATTGTAATTTTCCTGAGATGCTAATGAAGGTTAGCCAAATATCAATAAAAAAATTTCCTGTTTTCTTTAATCCAATAATTCTTTATTCAATTTAATTTTATGTTTCAATGACAATGTATCTCTGCATAAATATTTACTACATAGCGATTCGACAATCCAAAACTAGTTATATATCAAATAAAATGATATTTATAAAAAGATAAATGCTTCTTTGCTGCTATCAGATTTGCTGGTGGAAGCAAATATTATCCACCTTCTGAAAGATGGTTTAAGACATAAGTTTATGATTAATGAATTTCTAATTTTTATTAATTTAGTTTTAAATATTAGCTATTTTGTTGCAATTTACAAACTAATATCTTAAATTGATTAATTAATTAATTTAATTAATTAATTTATACTAGTAGGTTGGTCGTCGTTGAAAAATAAAAACTCATATACATACATTTCTTAGCAATTTGAATATCTCCACTGCTTGACATTTATAGTTGATTGACTGTAACAGCGAATAATCTAATAATATTAGATTATTCAAATCTAAATAATGAAAGATAAAAATGAATTATATCACAGGTAATACTTATACTTATGAGTATGTAAATGCTTCCATTATATAAGACAAAAATCTTAAAATTTAACTTAATCCTAGAATTTTATTTAGAATTATTTTCAATTAATTTTAACTTATTTAACATTTCTACCTGATATTTAAAATTTTAATTTCTGCCGTCCTTCAGTGATGATGTATTAAATGTAGAAAATTTATGTATAAATAAAGCCTATAAGGTTCCATGGGGGATAAGATACTAATGCCTTGTATTCTGTAGTAAAATTAAAAGTCAATTATCCATACAAAACTCAATTATACAACAAAAAAGACACAAGGGTTTTAAGTTAGATACGAAGGCCTTGTATCCTTATTTACTAACGGGTTATCGTTTGCTGTTAAAATTTTACATTATTTTTGTTAACATAAAATCTATAAGCGGATCCAACATTCATCACCATATCAAATACTCTCTGCAAAATATTGAGCTGAGCCGACATATTACAAGTCGTTATCAGACAATGTTTAAGCCACTTCGGAAAAATCTGGTTTATGGGGCGATGCATCACAGGAAGAGTGACCACAGTGAATGTTACCATCAACAATGGATCAGCTTGAGTGAAACCCTCTCTTGAAAACATTATATCGTTATCTATTACGAGCGTCAGATTTTGTGTGTAATTGTTGAAAAGTTTTGGATATAGCAAGATACAGATATTCTTCATTCCTTCCTATTGATTAGATTAAAGGCATTATCTGTATCAATCTGAAGTAAGCATAAATCATGAGATGCGTCTAGTAACGCACGGATATTTCTTAAGGCATACTCGATACCGCATCGTTGTCCAGCGAATAGATAAATATTGCCCGGTAATGGCTTGAATGTAACTGGATATCTTTCTCGAAATTACTTTTGTCACAATACGACGGTATACTTCTCCGATGCCTATAGAACGAATGCTTGCGAAATTATCCCGTGCAATTAATCTGGATTTCATAAACGCGTGTTTGTTGTCTCAGAACTCTGCTATATCGTATCGAATTTGTAGGTCATCGCCCCATCGCTTTTGCCATTTTTATAGAATCTCGGTCAAATGATTTAATCATGTGCTTCCATTCTCTTGCATCAACTCTAGAAGGACCAGCGGCTCCAGTTGTTCTCTTTGACTGATTTATAATATTCGTTCCACATACGTCATCAAAAAGCGATAGACGATAGGGCGAAGCGCCTGAAAGTGGAAAATATAATATTACATTACTTGTTGCCAGTTCTCCCGACGGATGTTTGAGAAATAGGAACTCTCTCCCCGTTAATCACTGATATCGTCAACTAAACTTAATAGGTTACCAATGGTTGATCAGATACAAAAGATCGCACTCGCCCTTTATAATTTCCTTTTTCTACCTGATTTAGAAACATTTTGTCCATTTGAACGGTTTCCTCCGGTAACCCAACACATCATGTAGCCAAATTTTTATAAATGAGTAATTTTAATAATTACAATTTTTAATTTATAATTATATAATAATTTATACGAATGATGAATTTTCTATTTGTTTTATTTTTGCCACTATAAATAAATCAATATAAAAAATATATAATAAATCAATATTATTGATTTATTATATAAATCAATTGATTTATTATAAATTGATTAATCAATAAATCAATAAATTGATTTATTATAAATCAATATTACAACTTATTCCCTGTATATATTTAATTTGCTAATATGACAAATAAGAGTAAAATAGAATTTATATAACTTAATAAACCACTACAATATAAAACTAGCACTCGAGCTATCTCGGGATTAGTCTTCTTTTCAAGAGGACGTCCCCTAGAGCAAATTCTAAGGTTTCTCAAGTTCCTCATCTCGAGATTACCGACCATAGTCCGTCTCGACTGTATTCTTAGGTAATGAAAGACCTGAATGGTAGAGTCGAAAAGCGGCGCGCTGGTACGGCCGGAGGGCTCAGATCCCTCTGAACATGAGGCCGTAATGATAAGAAGGAAGACAAAGGAAAGGCTACGACTGTAATGGATAATTGATTTAATTTGTGCTTTCTACATGTTTTAATTTTAAATTTTTTATCAGTTATATAGTTATTTAACAAAACCTCTATCTATAAATTCACAATGAAAGATTGTGAATTTATAAATATTTATAAATTCACAATGAAAGATTGACCATATCGCGGAAGTTCAAACGATTATCTGTGCCTCTTTTTTCATCAAAACATTAAACTATAATTCCCAATGAACAAATGAACATAAACCAACAACAGAGATAAGAACATAAAAGCAATAACAATGATAAAAGAAACACTATTCAAAGGAAAATTAATTGTAAGATTGATTAAAGAACAAAATAGTAAATAATTTTAAATAAAGTAAAGATATACCAGGATAAACTACAAACCATAATTCCAAAATATTAGTTATAAAATTGATATTAAATTTATTATTAAGCATTTATTTATTATTACTTTTTCATAAAAAATGCTTCTTGTATTTTAACTTCACGAACGTTATTCTCCACCGAAATCAATTTACTCCTATCAAACCCTATTTTATGATAATTATTTAAGGAATGATCTATAACAGCACCTGATCCAATTCTTTTTTAACAGAATATTTATATTAACCAATACATTTTAACATCAGTACGTTTTAACAATAAGTTTTAACATAAGTAAAAACTGATGTTAAACATCAATCAATCACAATCATCACAAGGTATTTGATATACAATACCATTTTTATTGTAATGTGATTTGTGTTTAAATATATTTTTAATTTTTGGTATTTTTCTATTATAAACAACTATGTTATTTCTGTCATTACCTGAACTTTTTGCAATTTTAACTATTTTACTGTTCCATCTATCATCAATATATAGTACAACCATATGCTTTGTCTCTAGTTGAGGTCCTACATGTCTAGTCGTAACACTGTTTCCTTTAAAAAAATATTTTTTTAATAGCCCATGTATGAAATTCACTACTTAACAAACTTATAAGGATTATATAATCTCTTCCCTTTTCAGATAACTATTAGAACAAATCGCATTCGATCTTATAAAAGTGAAATTGTGGGAGTCTTCCACTTTATAGGAATGTTACTGCTCCAATCTACAATATTGGACATCTTGTTAATCTTTTGTGAAACATCAATTTCTACTGTCTGTAGAATATCTAATTATTTTTACATTAAGGAACAATATCAGACTATCTTTTTTTTGTTAAAGTCCATTTGTCTTCGCTCTCAAAAAGTGAAACTGTGGAAATCTTCCACTTTTTAGGAATATTACTTCTTTAATCTACAATATTGGGATACTTGTTAATTCTTTGTGAAACATCAGTTTCTACTGTCTATAGAATATCTAATTATTTTTACATCAAGGAACGATATCACACCATCCTTTTCTTTTGTTAAAGTCAATTGAATATTTTTATCTTCATCATTTAGTCTGTCCAATGTGCAATCTGGGTCTACTGGTATCCTCAAAAGAATGAATGCGTCATCAACATCCCTAGGCAGGTATGTATTCCATCCATATCCTTTAAATGTGTTGATTCCCATGTTCTTATATACCAATCCGCAAGCACTGGAGCAAGATGATTACCCATTGATAAACCGTCAACTTGTTCCCATATTTCAATTTCAAAAAGAAAATTTATGTTTGTGGTAATAATCTAAGCACGGTCTCACAATCATCAAAATTCTGTATCTAAGTTCTGTATCTAAAAGTAATTCGGATGATATTTGTATAGCATTCAATAAAGGGGCATTTGTGAGCAGAGAGTTAACATCTGTGAAATCATCATTTACCAGAGACGTCAGTATCCTTTATTCATTTTGCGAACAGCATACCATCTCTTAAATAACTTTCTTGACGAAGTCCCTATAAAGGACGAAATGTTTAAATAAATTATAAGTGTCTTTGCCTGTTTTCTGCACTTCATTAAAGTATATATATCACAATAGGTAGGTATATAAAATTAAACCAAGTGAAAGCTTGGTTTAATTTTATATACTTACCTATTTTGATATATTTATGAATCCGACAGAAACAAAGATCCCAAGCTGTGGTTAAAATAACCTATTGATACTTTCCATACATATTATGTTCTTCAAAAAAACGAGCTAAAGTCTCGTTTTTGTCTCGTTTTAATATTATTTTACAATCAAATATATTTTATAATATATTTTTTATATAAATATATATATATATATGTTTCGTACGGGATCATGAAGATCGATTGAAATCGGGATTGGTGATTCTTTGATGGATGCTTATTATCTATTGAATAGTTGCTAGGTCACACAAAATGACTTTCGCATTGAAAACCAACTACAGAATCCTTCCTTCATGATATCCAATTCCATACACTTGTCTACTAACGGCACCACTGTCACAGCCGTTTTCGTTTCGCCCGCTTTTTGCCACATGTTGGTAGCCCCGGGCTCGTCAGAAGGTTAACTACCAACTCTTCTCCTTTTAAAATTTGACACATCCTAGATTCGAACTGTCGCTCTCCGTACTTAGCTTGCGCTCTTGAATGCTAGGCTACAAATCCGGGATTGCCGGATTTCACACAGTATATGAAACCTTCCATCCTGATCTCCAGAAACTGCATTGTCCGAGATGCATCTCTGGCATGCTTATTATTAAATAAGCTAACTGAGTCTACGTATTTTTTATTGCAAATTAAAAATTAAAGCAAAATAAAAGTTAAATAGCTAAATAATAAAAAATTGATTAATAATAAATAATTGCTATAAGATTTTATATAATTTATATCAAGATGAATTATAAACTGAAATTAAAAATAAAAATCAATTTTTATGAATTGACTAATAGATAAAAAACTATGTATCAGAATAAGGATTTGAGGTCATCAGGAGGAACTGCTATGTTATCAGGTTTCGGCCCCTAACTCCTCTACCCAACAAATCAGCGGGGCCAAATACATGCTAATGATGTATTTCCTCTGATTAAACTATCTAGTATCTTATTCTAATACAAAGTATATTATTTATTATCCATCCATAAAAATTTGCCACTTAAGAGTTTTAATTTATTCTTTATATTATTGTGTTGATTTATATATTTTACTATTTTCTGCTTGATGTTATTTTTATAGTAACCTAGTTTAAAATATGTATCTATAAAATTATTTAAATGATTTTGAAGAAAGCCAATATCATTACATATTGTTGCAATTCTTAAAATTTCATTATTTAATGTATTATATTTTATATTATATGGTATGCATGAATGCTCATGCAAAAAATGTTTCTTGTAAATTTTAATTGATCTTAATTTAATGTTCATATCAAGATATATACTTTCTTCATCATTAATATTGGTTTTATAAAGAATGAGGCTACCTGGATAAATTTGTTTGCTTATTGAATAAAAATTGTTAGAATTAAATACACATATATCATCAATGTATCGAAACATATATTTCATATATTTATATAGTTTAGATTTATTTTTTAAACGGTTATGAACCAATTCATATTTTATAAAGCTTAAAAACAAGTCAGCTATAATTGGGCTACTATTACCTCCCATTGGAACACCTTTTACTTGTCTAAATATAGATGTCCCTACTTTTAAATAATTTTGATTTATCAAAATATTTAAGGATTCTATTAATTCAATTTTATCCATATATTTATATTTATTTGATGATTTAATTTTTGTTAGAATTATTTTAACACAATTATGTATATCTTTTTCCGAATATATGATTAATTAATTTTACTAACGCTTCTTTAATATCTACTAAATCTAGATTTGTATAAAGCGTACTAAAATCGTATGTATTTATATTTTGAAAATTTATTCCTTTTGTCTGTTTTAAAAATTCTTTTGTAGAATTAATACTGAAATAGTGTTTTATACCAGTATTAATTTCGATTAGCTTGCAATATTTTTTAAAGTGTGCTTTAATTAGTTTGTGTATTTTATTCATATAGACAGAAAGTTGTTTTAATGTACATTTAAACGCACTACATATAAACCTAGGTTTTATTGGATTTTTATGTAATTTTGGATTCCAATATAATATAGGAATAGTTTTATTATCTGATTCAACCTTTATACCCTTTTTATCCATTATAAAACAATGACTTTTAATAAATGTTTCTAAACTTAACTCTCTACGTTCATATGTTGGATTTACATTTAAATCATTATAATTAACCTCTTTCATTAGTATATCATAATAAAGCTTTTTACATATGAAGACAAAGTTATTACTGGCTTTATCAATAGTTGTTATTATATAGTTATGCTTTAATTTAGTAAGTTCTGTATACATATCTTTATCAATATTAATTTTATTAATTACTTAATTTAAATTCATTTTATTAATTTTGTTTTATTACTTTATTAATTTTATCAATTAATTAATCAATTAATTAATTTACTAATTAATTAATTAATTAATTTATTAATTAATTTATCAATTTATTAATTTTATTTTTGTTATTTAATTATCAAATAGATAATCTTTCCAAATTTTTATCTTAGATATATTCGAGCTTTCACTATTAATCAGCTTACCAAAGTAAGCATTTAAGTTATTATATAACGAATTGTAAATTTTATTTTTGTCGTTGTTATTATTTAATCTATATTTATACCCTTTTGATAGCAGCTTTCTTAATTCACAATTTTCAATTAATTCTAGATTATGGGTACATATATGTTCATTTATTTTATCAAAACTAAGACTTTTACAATTGCATTCTGTTTCCATTATGTTTCTAATATTATCGTTACATATTGATTTTAATTCTTTATTATAATTACAAATTTTTCGTCCTAATGGTGGTAGGAGTTTATACCTTATTTTAGGAATATATTTACTTAAATCTGACCCTATTATTTCTTTACTTTTAGAATTATTTAAAAGTCCGGCTATATTTATGTTATCTATACATTTATTAATGAAGTTTATGGTTAATGTATATTTTCTATTGTTATTATTAACATTTATTGTACGATTATAGTATTTTGTATTACAATAACTGTCTATAATACAACTCAACCTATCATAGTCGTTAATTAATTTTTGATTTATTGAACATATGATATCTTTAGAAAAACTTCTTATATTTACATAAAGATCTTTTAGCTTATTATCACTTAAAAGTTGTTTTAATATTTCTAATTGTTCATTTATATACATATCTTTTTTAATATTTTTAACTCTATTTTTCCTATTCCTTTTATCACCATGACTTCTTGGTTTGCGTTTAACTGGATTATTATAATATAGTTGTTTATTATGTATTATACTACTTCTGCCAATTCCTTGTACCACGTCATTCAATCCTAATGGGTACATGGAATTAAGCGTTTTAATCCAAAAATCTTCTTTTTCTAACAGTTTTTGATTTAATATTGAAATGTTTTCTTCGATAATATGTTCTAAAATAAATAATTTACAGTTTTTAATATCATGTCCTATTAATCTCATATGTTTATGAAATATAGTTTGACTATTATGCTGTATATTATATATGTGTTGCCTAAACCTAGTTTTTAACATTTGATATGTTTTTCCTATATATTGCAATCCACATGTGCATTGTATTAGATACACTACACCTGCGGTATTGCAGTTACAATTATTATTAATATTTAATGAAAAACATTTGTTTGTCGTATTACTTACAATACAATTATTATTATTTATAGCATCACAAACCATACAATTTTTCTGTTACATTTAAAAGATCTAAAATTGAAATCATTAGTACTTACGTATTTTTCCAATCTGGTTGAGAACATGTAACTTTTTAGTCATAATTTTTAACGTTGCTTTTTCAGTGTATCCACCTAAACTGTTTTAGTTTAGTTGGCTCAGACTAAACTTACAACGGGCCATCCAGAGTAATAAACAATTATCCAAAGTAATAAACAATTAACAAAAGTAATAAACAATAATACCGATTTTATTTGACGTTTCGGGATTTGCTCTCTTCTTCAATTGCGCGTTTAAGCTGTCAAATAAAATCTATATTATTGTTTATTACTTTTGTTAAGCATTTCTTAAATTAAAATTATATGGCTGCATTCCATACAAGGAATCCCAAAGGATGGTTAAATAATGAATTTGATATATAGTTGTAATCAAGACATATATATTTTAAACTAAATCGGTACATATTTACGTAAATTACTAGATTACTGGATTAATTTTAACTTCATATTAAATAAAATAATGAAAATATAAGTAGGATGCTACAAGCTGAATGTTATATCATAATTCGCGATATTATAACATTATCTTATGTGAATAATATGTGAAAATAGTATGTGAATAATATATAGAAAATATATCATCGATTTCAGTATAAATTTAGAAGCCTACACAGAAAACGTTTTTGTGATGTAGTGTAAATTTAGTTAATCATTATCTTGATACTCCCGTTTATAGCAATTCAAAGATTATCATTATTGCGAAAAAAGTCAAATATGTAGCTGCAGTATTTATGTTTAACAAAATATCAGTCGATGAAATTTATTCGAAGCAATTGACCGATTCGTAATAATTATAACATTACAAATTTTAACGATAAACTTTAACTAAATTACACAGAGAGATGGCGAATAAATATCTGTTGTCAAGGTGTAAAAATTGTTAAGCCATATTATATCAACAGGTAAATAAAAACATCTCAGCAGAAGGCAACAGTGTAAAACTTTAACTGAATATAATAAGTCGAGATGCTACGCGTCATAAGTATTTAGATTTTACAAAACTGTAGCATTGCCTTTTTACTATATGCAACAGATAGTTTACATACGAAATGTGAATTTAAATTGCGTAATGAAGAGTGAAACCGTTCATTATCAGATGCCCTACGTCTTTCAACGACTAGACCTTGTGGCCTTGACGTGTGCATACTGAGATGTCAAATGAGAGTGCATGCTAGAAGTTTGAACCCCGTACATAGAGTTTGCAGTGCGTTCTTCTATCATTTGGCCACGCGGGGCTAAATTAAGCAATAGAAATTGCATGCAAGAAAATATCGCGTGATCAGTGACTTAACTCTGTGTAATGTCATCACAAATTCTGCGAAATTTATATTTGAGATCGCTGAAATTTTCCGTAACTCCTTTTTCAAAATACCATGTACATTACAAAATATGGATTATATTTATTTATCTTAGATAAATAATTACAGGATAAAAATTAGTCTGAATAAAATTAAAAAATATTTTTATTTTCTATCAAAAAATTTGTTGACGTCTTATCGTCTACAATATAAATACTAAAGGGTCAATTTTATTAAAGTAAAAATATACATGTTTTCTCTATTTTTAAATTTGTAATTTACTTGGATAATAAGTAAGGGTTTTATCGAAATTCTATTTTTTGATAATAAAAGTATTTTAAATTTTAATTTATTCGAAAAATCAATATCATAAGGTATATTTATTTTTATATTTGTGAAATCTGAGGTTTTGATTAATATTTTATAAAATATTTCTGAAATAATTAGTTTTAATTAATTATTAATAATTAATAACTATTAATTATTAATTATTAATTTCTAGAAAATATAAATAAAAGAACTTAATTGATATATTGAGGAAACTCAATATAAATGAGAAAAATAAATCATCAAATCCGTAATAATTTGATAAAAATGATAGTTCTTGTAAAACAGAAATCATAGGTGTATTTAAAGTCAGCAATGATTTTAATCATGTCTTGATGCATAACACCAGATATGCATCAAGACATGATTATCACTAATTCTCTTTAAATAAATTAAAAAAATTTCTATCCACCTATATTTATCTATAATACTCCTTTAATCCCATTTTACCCGATTTACCTCATTTGCTACTTTAACTCCCTTTTATAATTTTACCATCCTATACCTCCACATCTTGCCTCCTTAAGGTACACTCTAAAAATTATAAATAATTTAAAAACAACGACTTTTGTTTAGAAAGTGTAAATCAAATAAAAACTGAGAGTAATGCGGATTCTATGATCCAGCTCCAATAATTCTTTACCAAATTGTAATTTTCTGAAGATGCTAACAGAAGTTGGCGAAATTTCAAATAAAATTTTCTTTCTTTGATTCAGCCTCAATAATTCTTTATCAAATTGTAATTTTCTGAAGATGCTAACCGAAGGTAGCGAAATATTAAATAAAATTTTCCTTCTTTCTTTGATCCAGCTCCAATAATTCTTTATCAAATTGTAATTTTCTGAAGATGCTAACCGAAGGTAGCGAAATATTAAATAAAATTTTCCTTCTTTATTTGATCCTGCTCCATTAATTCTTTATCAAATTGTAATTTTCTGAAGATGCTAACAGAAGTTAGCGAAATATCAAATAAAATTTTCCTTCTTTCTTTGATCCAGCTCTAATAATTCTTTATCAAATTATAATTTTCTAAAGATGCTAACAGAAGTTAGCGAAATATCAAATAAAATTTTCCTTCTTTCTTTGATCCAGCACCAATAAATATTTATCAAATTGTGATTTTCTGAAGATGCTAACAGAAGTTAGTGAAATATCAAATAAAATTTTCCTCTTTTCTTTGATACGGCTCTAATAATCACAATTCTCGCAGGCAACCCGAGGGACCTGAGAGAAGAGATCACAAAGGAAATGGAGATGCGGTCAAATGCAGCAAAGTCAAGGAAAACAGCCACAACTAGACGATGGCTATTATCCCGACAAAACTGCTCCACCTCACCAACTGCTGAATGGACAGAGCGACCTTTGACGAACCCATGAAAACCTGGAGGGATCAAATTACGCCTACTTAAATAGTCGCGGATTTTACGCGCAAGCGCTTTTTCGTAAATCGACACGAGGGCATTTTGAATCGAAATGGATCGCAGATCTTTAGGGCATGAGCAGGATTTTTTCTTAGGAATAAAAACACGCTTACTATATTGATGCCTGCTACATCGGATGGGGAGGCTAAAAGCATTGTGACGGCCACCTCTCTTCTCTGATCAGCTGTCAAAAGCTGACAGACCAGAGAAGAAAGTGGAACGACGGATTTGGAGATGCCCGGGAGTGGACCCTAGGAGTTAAGGATATCCGTAAAAGATAGATCCCTACTCCTGAAGTTACACCAAGGCGGGATTGGTTGAGGTAATAGAGCGGCTCCATAGTTGTGTAGGGCTAATGACTCCTCCAAACTTTTATCAAGGCCAACATTCTCTATCCAACCCAATGCTCTATCCTTCCAGCAAACAAACTTCTCCTTCTTGAAAATCTTCTAAAAGGAAGACTGAGAAGGATTAATGCGAGCAATACTCGTCCTATTCCTACTCAGCTGGAACCTATATCTAGTGCTCCAGTATTCATTCGAGAGAGCCTATCTGGCGGAAACATAGAGATTAGGGAGGTTAAGCAATTTCGCTAGGACCTTGAGTTTCGTCGGAGTAGGATTGTATATACGAACTTTATAGGTAGTTGATAAAATTGCGGTAGCTTGCGAAAAGAGGTAGGTATTAAATTCGGTCAAACTCTCATTTCTTATTCTGGGAAAGAGTTAGATAGCCGCTTGAAAGAGGGCCACTCTGATCGGATCAAAGTGAAACCTCCTTCGAAGCAACATATCTTCCTCAATCCTCCAACGAATTAGGTCATGAGAGGTGGACGATTGCTGGCGCGACTGTTCAGTGCAGAAGGGTTTTAACAACCACCTCGAGTGAAGCAGTAAAATGTCGAGGATAGAATTTGTTGATGTGCAATGAAAGGTAGGTGACGGGGATTTGTGAATAAGATAACCGTTCCTAGCTCTGCGAAGTGCTGCATTGATCCAACGACCAGTTCTGTCGTTGAAATCCCCAAGTATCATGTCATAACCGCTGTCAATAATAATATCCAGGAGGTCACGGTTCTTGTGAATTTCCCCTGGACGGATGTATACATTGGCTAGACTTATGCGTTTACCGTTCTTATTGAGTGAAACTAGTAAACAAGAAAGGGCTGGACATGAGTAGTTTAATAGGAGGGAGGACCTTAAGGAGCACTTAACTAAGGTCAAGAGTCCTTGAGATGAAGAGGAGTGAGGTGGGGTTATGTACGGAGTATAGTGGGAACACATATTCTTTGGGATAAATCGAGTAATGTCCTGGGGGAGACGGATAGACCGCGTCTCCTGAAGACCGCGTTTCCATTCAGCACATGCCATGCTAGTGCATGACATGTGCTGAATCGTTGACAACATAAACAGAAAGCTGGTGCATTGGGAGGGTGCCAACAATATCTAAATGCGAGTGCGTCCTGGAATTGATTTTTACTCAAGTGATTTTTTAGGTATTATGATGGTCGCGCAGATAACCAGGTGGATGCTCCCTTTATCGAAGCAAAAGTTAAACACTTGTTACTGCCCTAATCGCTGCGACACGTTATTTCATTTTTCACGCTTTTATTGGATTTTGTTCTCGTTAGCTGAATTTCGCGCGAAATTCGCGTCTGTCTGAGTAAAAGTTCGTCACCCACAAGACCCTCCAATAGCAGTCGGGACATCGAGTGGGACCATCCGTATTCCGCTTCTGCCCTTCTGGACGGTGATCGAACGCCAATACCTCCCATTCCTACTGGCAAATATAGCATTGCCTTAACATGGCAGTCTAGAGAAACACCAGTTAACGCTGGAATTAACTTGAATTCAAGAATTGAGATGTGCGATTATAATTTTCCCCGGTTTAACTGCACGTGCGTTGGACGAAAGACCACTTGAATTGAATAGCTTGTGTCAGAGCAACAAAAACCATGTGGGGATATTCATTAGCTACTTTGATTAAATTGCTGAGCATATTAAGCCACTTGTCAACCTTCGCACTGATGAAGGAGTCAATGTAAGCTTTATCACCAATCGCCGAACCAAGAATTTCAGTACCACCTGTTGCAACCTGGATGTTTGATTCAATAGCGTTGGATTTTTCGTGGGTGTGCATTAGTAGTTTGCATTTCTGTACATTGGGATGAAATCCATAGTCCGGTCCAATTTTGCGGACAGTGTCCCAGACTAACTTGAGGTCTTGTGAAGAGCCGGCAAGGATAGCGTCATCGGCAAACCATCGATGAGTGACATTAGGAAAAATCCCTTTCAATCTTCGTATAAGTGGTATTTAGGATACATCATAGGCGATCATGGATAGGGGGTCACCCTGCGTGAAGCCCTCCTTTGATAGTAGAACTTCTTGATCAATTGATAATGTCCCTGGATCGTTGTAGATGTTATTTAGTACAGTTGATGGTGAAGGGCACAAACTCACGTTTTTAAGGTCAAATCACGATTTGCACAATTGAAAGCGGTTATGGTATCCAGCTGATGAACTGCAAAATTAGGATTTTCGCTGAATAGAAGACCAACTGAATGAATAGCGGCTTCAACTCCACACCGTTGACCGGCGCACAATTGATCACATTCTGCTACGGTTTGAAGGTCGGTACTGATTCTTCGAGCCAGGACCTTACCGATTATTCGCCTTGGAACTTTTGCTACACCGATAGGTCTAATTCCAGGGTTCTTGTCTATCGCAATCAATCGACAACCAACCAACGCTTCTATAGATTTTGACGATAGAGCAGTTGTAGCTATCAAAATAGCGAACTCGGCCAGATTAGTCGCCAAACGAATCGTTGACTGACCAAACGCTGACAACATTGAGCGCCACATTGAGGGATTGGCACCAGAAGGACCGGCAGAACCATGAGTTTTACGAGCAGCTTTTAATATATCCTCGGAAGTTGATATCTTCAAATAAAACTGGATGATGTTCAACGGCTTTTGGTAGTCTGTGTTTAAGAATTGTTTCCGAATTCGCTTGGATTGCATCTGGGTGAAGGCCGCAAAGTTTCTGCTTGACTGACTCTACACCAATCAAGTCATCTAATTTGAGGGTAACGGCTTGATGTTCAGAATGCTTTAATAGGCGTAGAGCTGCACTCATAGAACCACGACCAATCATCTTAGAAAATGATGCTATCCAATTTTCTTTATTGCAGAGGCGTCGTACAGGAGCGCTGTCTTTTCTATGTTGCAAAGATTTAGCTTCGTGGAGCAGTTCATGCAACCACACCACCCTTTTTACGACGTTGTAGTACCATCTGACAGAATATTGTTGCTGTTTTTAGTTTTGATTCTATGGTGGTTGGGTCAACAACGCAATCGCGATATAACGACGAGAGAAGGTCAACGAAGTCAAAACTGGCCTTGCATCTAGGAAGTTCAAAGAGATTTGGCTGCCATAGAATGACCTCACTATAAATTTCATCAAGGCTTGACCTAGCGGAATTATTGCGTCTTGATATTGAAATCTCATAGGAATTAAGCTCCGCATGTATACCCGCTTGCTCAGTGGTCGCATCCTGCTCCACGCTTGAAACATCTACTCTTGGTTCGCTGAAGATACCTCGTGATCCATGTGGGATCGAGACTTCGGTATCGAGAGGATTTCTGTTTTGACAATGAGGTGCGCGGCATTCCGTGCAAGCACGACCTAAGCGTGCGCAACGACAGCCCTTACAACGCGCTGACTGTTCATTACATGAGCAACAGTGTGGAATCGATGATGGAACACCCTTAGGCATTACTTGACGTGTCACCTTGCAAAGCTAGGTGGATACCGATGCATCGTCGACTTGTGTATGCTTGCTGTATATATTAATTGTTGTAAGTGGTTGTTTTCAAGATAATTTTGTATGTAAATGCGAGTTGCATATGAAGTGCAAATTCGAGTTGTAGTTCTTCCCTTTTTAATCTTTGTTGATTGTATATATTAATTGTATGTATATTAGATCTCAATAACACTTTCCTCTATAATCAATATTTTTGCCCATAAGATAGCAAGATGTATATTGACAAAAATATGTCGACTCATGGTTTGTAAGAAAGTGGGTTATTAGCATGTGGTTAAATGTACTTGAAGATACCATATGATGTTGATTAAGTTCTTCATCTAACAAGTTAAATGTTCTATCATGTGTTGGACGTCTGAAAGGAAAGAAACATCCACTTAACAGTGACGTGTGTTCGATACAATCTTAATGACGTCTAGAAACCGATCGTACTTAATTAAAAGTAAATTATTATTGTTATTTTAAAAAAAAGTATTTTTTCAGTTATTGTTTGATACTGTATTATACTCTGATTTTAGAATATAAGCAAATATAGGTCACTATGCTGATGAGATCAAACAAAAAATCTTTATTCAATATTAAAATGTCATCGTCTCTTTTAATAAATTTTTATTTAAAAAATAATTATTTTAGCTCTAATTAATTAGAGCTAAATCAATTATATAATTATATATTTAATATATAATATATTAAATAAAATATATATTAAATATATACAATATTATATTTAATAATATATATTAAATATATGCTTTAAAACTATATTTAACATATATATAACATTTCAAACAAAAAAGCATCGACGATTTTTAAGAACAAATAAAGCAGTTTTTGATTCAGGTTTTGTAATTTTTGCCGAAATTTGGTTTTCAATTAAAATGTATGCAACAATTTAAAAGTGGGAGATTAATATTGGTTTTTACATTCAGGTGGAAATATTTGTGAATGGTTTTAGGGCCAAATCCAGCCAAAAAACGTTAAAACCGTTTAAGATTTTATTATCAATATTTCTTCCACTAATTGTGGACATCGCCAGGATAAATCTGAAAAGAGACAAGAGTTGAGCAACAAAAACGAAAATACGAGTCAAAATGTGTG
The DNA here is from genome assembly GCA_012934845.2 of Pomphorhynchus laevis. Taxonomy (NCBI): domain Eukaryota; kingdom Metazoa; phylum Acanthocephala; class Palaeacanthocephala; order Echinorhynchida; family Pomphorhynchidae; genus Pomphorhynchus; species Pomphorhynchus laevis. The sequence continues at coordinate 49,727 of WNNJ02003024.1, forward strand.
CAAATAAATGTTTTTATTCTTCAAAAATTAACTACTTACAGTCGAACTAAAACAAATTTAATGAATTGACTGATAAATAACAGAAAATGGATCAGAATAAGGATTAGAGGTTATCAGGAGGAACTGCTATGATATCAAGTTTCGGCCCCTAATTCCTTGACCCAACATAGCAGCGGGGACAAATACGTGTTAATGACGTATTTCCTCTGATAAAATTTTATTATCAAGTATCTTATTCTAATACAAAGTATATTATTTATTATCCATCCATAAAAATTTGCCACTTAAGAGTTTAAATTTATTCTTTATATTATTGTGTTGATTTATATATTTTATTATTTTCTGATTGATGGTATTTTTATAGTAACCTAGTTTTAAATATGTATCTATTAAATTATTTAAATGATTTTGAAGAAAACCAATATCATAACAAATTGCTGCAGTTCTTAAAATTACATTATTTAATGTATTATATTTTATATTATATGGTATGCATAAATGCTCATGCAAAAATATTTTTCTTGTAAACTAAAATATGTCTTCTTTACGATATAAATTAATAGTAGTTTTAGTTAATGTTAATTTAATGTTCATATCTAGATATACACCTTCTTTATCATCAATATTGGTTTTGTTAAGAATAAGGCTTTCTGGATTAAAATATATGCATCTATTAAATAATTTAAATAATTTTGAAGAAAACCAATATCGGATTTTTTGGATTCCAATATAATAAAGGTATAGTTTTATTATCTGATTCAATTTTTATACCCTTTTTATCCATTATAGAACAATGACTTGTAATAATTGTTTCTAAACTTAAATCACTACGTTCATATGTTGGATTTACATTTAAATCATTAGAATTAACTTCTTTATCAGTATATCATAATAAAGCTTTTTGCATATGAAGACAAAGTTATTACTAGCTTTATCAATAGTTGTTATTATATAGTTATCCTTTAATTTAGTAAGTTCTTTATACATATCTTTATTAATTTGATCTTTCCTTTAAAAATTGATTGTTATTTTCATTTTCTCTCTAATTTTATTTAATATATGTTTTCCAAATGTTTATGTTTGATGTATTTAAGGTTTTAATATTAATCAGCTTACTAAAGTAAACATTTAAGTTATTATATAACGAATTGTAAATTTTATTTTTATTGTTATAAAAATAAAATTGTTAAGTTATTTTCCTTGATTCTCCTTTTTCAATTAATTCTAGATTATTGGTACATATATTTCATTTAATTTATTTAAATTAAGACTTTTGCAATTGCATTCTGTTTCTAATATTTCTAATTATAATTACAAATTTTTCGTCCTAAAAGCGTTAACAGCTTATACCTTTATCAAGAAATACGGCAACATTTTGAGGAATATTTGTACTTAAATCTGATTCTACTTCATTACTTTTAGAATTATTTAAAAGTCTACCTTTATTTATATTATATATACATTTATTAATGAAGTTTATGGTTAATGTATATTTTATATTGTTATTATTAACATTTATTGTACGATTATAGTATTTTGTATTACAATAATAGTAGTATTTACTATACTACTTCTGCCAATTTATTGTACAATGCCATTCAATCCTAATAGGCACATGTAATTTAGCGTTTTAATCCACAAATCTTCTCTTTCTAATAGTTTTTGATATAATATTGATATGTTTGCTTCGATAATATGTTCTAAAATAAATAATTTACAGTTTTTAATATCATGTCCTATTGATCTTATATGTTTATGAAATATAGTTTGACTATTATGCTGTATATTATATATGTGTTGCCTAAACCTAGTTTTTAACATTTGATATGTTTTCCTATACATTGCAATCAACATGTACATTGTATTAGATGCATTACATCTGCGGTATTGCAGTTACAGTTATTATTAATATTTAATGAAAAACATTTGTTTGTCGTATTACTTACAATACAATTATTATTTATAACATCACAAACTATACATTTTTTCTGTTACATTTAAAAGATCTAAAATTGAAATCATTAGTACTTACGTATTTTTCCAATAATAGATTTTATAATAGATTTAATATTATTATATAATAATTATATATTATTTATTATAATAATATATTTTTCAATAGTAGATTTTACAATAATAGATTTCAGATAATAGATGTTCTTAATACATGAGTAGAAATGTGACCTAATAAGAAATATAGTTAATAAAAAAACAAAATGAACAAAGAATGTCACCAATCCAATTTCTTCATCTTGATGCCTTCTAATATCGATGAAGTAGGATCAGTTTTAACCAGCTGACACTCGCGTCACTTTACAATCGAGCCACCTAGAGTCTTTCACACACCTGAATGGCCAATCGCAGCGCACGATCGTCGGCAATTTCGACATTAGGAGCTTAAGAAATCTTGATCTTTGCTCAGAGGACGTCATCTTGAAAAGAAGGCCAGTCCCTAGATTACCCAAGTACACCATAGATGCACCTGGGCATTTATTCTTAACGACATATGTTGGGCTCGTTTAAGAACATTTTATGTTGTCCTCTGATCGATCGATTTTTGACGTTTGTGTTTATAACGCGTTCATACCTTCGTGCTTCTTTTAAAAAATGTGCAACAACGATAGCACTATAGGACAATCAAAGTAATTGAGAAAACGCAGAATTCTTATGTGAATAGTATGTAAAAACAAGACCTTCGTTAGCTTTTTCAGTAATCAACTAATGGAAAACACTACCGTTAAGTTTCCTCTAGTAAAATAGCCACAGAATCTTGAAATCATTATCTTTAACGCACTATACGAGAGGAATGTTTTTACAAACTAGTACGACCTTATGTTGTAAATTACACAGAAAGGGTTGTGTTCAACTCCGCAAGGACATGTACGGGAGCATACCGAATTTCCTTTTAACCACGGATTTAATTGAAGAATATACAGTACGGCTCGGTGATTCTAAATTCCATCAAGGCCTCTATAAAAATTACAAATATTATACCTGATCTAACAGATTGAGATTTAAATGATCTTGAGGTGAAATATTTCATCTCAAAGATTAGATTTAAAATAGACATTTAAAATAAATTAGATTTATTAAGGACAAAAATAGACATGCGATTCCGATCGCGTTTGCTAGTGCTCCTATACATATCGCCCGTGTATTAGCAAAAAGCTGTGCAGACCCCTTTATTGAGGCTAGATTGCAGTTCCAGCTGATCAATAGAGAAGCTCACATGAATCCACACTGTGATCTGTATCACAAATGGGGTCATTAAGGTTCTTCCTGTTTAGCCCATAAGCATTGTGGTACATGTTTGAAATACAATCACTCTGATACTTCTTGCAAAGATAATCTAACATGTTTAAACTATGGCATGAACAACCCTAGGTGGTCCAGAAAAAGCTCCAACTTTAAGAAATATCTATCGAGGCACATGGCGCCCGATGGGTATCCGTTCACTTTTCAAAAAGCAGTGAACCAAAAAAATAATTACGAACAGGAAAACATTTAATTGATTACAAACACAATTAATTAAAACAATTCAAGAAATGGTTGTTGTTCATTATCCAAACACTTTTACAACAGATACATTGAAATCTAACTAACGAAAAGCAACCCCAAATTTTTCTGGTACTAAACTGATTCTTCAAAATAAGGGGGGGGATGAGAGAAAAAAAACATTTATGGGAAATGATGTTGCAACATCCGTCAGTTCCACGAATGCTGTTGTAAATGTTGGGCTCGCTGTTTGACTGAACAGTGGGAAGGGCAACCTTCCGGTTGTTGAGTCTAACTAGTTTGCCTGCTCTTACGGTCCGTAAGCCAACTTAATGGGATCAATGAAGGTTATTTTTCACTGAACATTCTTTAGTAGAATTTGGAAGGTGCTTATGCTCTTCTTTTATCTAGTCGAGATGCGAATGTAATAGTCCTTAAGGACTAAATCGATCTGGTCATCCCAGGACATTATTTGATTTATATTAATGCACATAACTGCACACTATACCCCGTATATAACCGCAGTACATTCATATTCATCTCAGTTTCATAACTCTAATTAAATTCCACTTTAAATCATTCTTCTTACACTACTATTCTTGTCCAACCATGTCTTGCTTAGTGGTAACATTTTGTAAAGAAAGTAAACGTGTCAGCATATCAATTATCTATATTCGACCAGGATAAAAAAGATTTATTTTAACGTGGCAAATTCGTGCCAGCGCACGCTTACGTGACCACAACAAAACAAAATGTAAATCATGTGTCGAGAAGGTGTAAACGGAGGAGGTGTTTGAATGTGATAAAGGAGGGAGCGCGGCGGACGTCGATAGGGAGTTGATTCCAGGCGAGTGAGGCGGCGACGAGGAAGGATCGGAGACCAAAGACAGTTGGAGGCAGAATCGGCGCATTGCATGACGTTAAAGGAAAAAGGTTTGATAAACGGAGAGAGATCGCCAAGGAGAAGAGAGAAAAACAGGGGACCTAGGACTGAACCTTGCGGGACCCCGCAAAAGATAGGGATGGGAGGGGAGGATGATAAATTAGAACAGACGCGAAAGGAACGATCGGATAGATATGAGGCAAACCATGCTACGGAGGAAGAAGAAAAGCCGTAATCATAACAAAGGCGATAAAGGAGGACGGAGTGGTCGACAATGTCGAAGGCGGAGGAGAGGTCGAGGGAGATGAGAACACTATATAGAGCCTTGTCTCGAGAAATGAGTAAGTCATTGTAAACTTTCATGCAGGTGATTTCTGTGGCGTGATTAAAGCGGAAAGCGGTTTGGAAAGGAGGGTACAGATTGGATGACGAGAGATAAGCGTTAACCTGTATTAAGATGAGGCGTTCGAAGAGCTTAGAAAGAGTAGAGAGTAGTGAAATTGGGCGATAGCTAGAATGAAGGGAGGGGTCGAGCGATTGTTTTTTAGTAGGGGACGAACGATTGCGGATTTCCAGTGTCAAAGGAAGATACGACTGCGAATAGACGAGTTAAATAAGGTTGTGAGAAAAGGGGATATCAATGGGCATATGGATTTAAGTATATTGGTATGCAGGGGATCGGCAGGTGAGGTTTTGCTTGGGCAAGGACATGAGAACAGATGAGACTTAAATAGGTGAGACAGTGAGAAGATGAAAGAGTTCCGAGAGAATGAGGCTAGGCAGGGCAGAGCGGGATATGATGGAGACCGGAGTGTGAGAGAGCAACGTGGATACTTTGGTCTGGAGAAATGACGAATAATCATGGGATTGATGTTGCACGGCGGAGAGGAGCGAGCAAGGATTGAGTTAAAAGTATGCCATAGAGTCTTCGAGTTGAATGAATTGATAATTTTATGCTGACAGAAGGAGTTGCATTTGGTACGTAGTAGGTGGAGATGAGACCGCCGATGAGCAAGATAGGTATCACGGAAAGACGGAAGTGATCGAGCGAAAATCACGTCTGAGAGAGCGGTGATATACTCGAAAAGCATGACGGATTCGACGCTTTGAGATCACAAGAACCGTGATCTCCTGGATCGTCTAGTAGGTAGCGGCTATGGCATGTTGCTTGGCAATTTAAACGATAGAAATAGTCGTTGAATTAAAGCCGCACTCCTCAGAGCCACGAACGAGTACTTCATACATACACCACCCTCCCCGACTTTTAATTGCACATATACAAATTCACTCCTCGACATTCTACTGTTTCGTGATAAATGTCTGCTTAAATCCATCTGTATTGAGCAGTCGCGCCAATAATTATCCACCTCGCAGACCAACTCAGTTGGCGGTTAGAGGAAGATAAATTGCTAAGGAGAAGGCTTTACTTTGATTCAATCAGTGTAGCTCACTTTCAAGCAGCTATCGGGCTCTTCCCTGTAGTAGACAGTGAGAGTTTAACCCGATTCAATTTCTAACTAACTTCACAAGCTATGGAGGTTCTTTCAACAACATATAAAGGTATCATTTTCAATACCAATCCGACAAATCATAAGGCCCTAGCCAAAAAGCTACACCATCCCAATCTTTCTAATTCCTTTAGACAGGCTATTGTCAATAATATTGTTTTTCTATGTATAGCCTCCAGTTGGGCTGGGATAGAGCGAACATTGCTTTCCTTAACCCTTCCCACTCTATTCAAGGAGAAGTTTGTCTGCTGGAAGGAGAGAGTATAGAGTCGGATTGGTAAGATAGGCTTTGATAAAGTTTTCGAGGAGTCACTATCTCTTCATAATTATGGACGCACTCGCTCTCCCAAAACAATCTCTTCCTGGGGTGATTTCAGGAGCAGGGATTTATCTGTTACTGATATCTTGAATTTGTAAGTCCATTTCCTGGAACACCCAGAACCTATGCGAAAGGAAGTCGCTATCACAATGTTTTATGCCTCCCCCTCCGATATTGCAGGCAGTAATATAAGTCTTAGAATATTTTTAGCGAAGAGGCCAGCGATATGCTTTAAAGATCTGCGACTTATTTCGATTCAAAATTCTCTTATCACCATCTACGAAAAAGTACTTGCTCGTAAAATCCGTCATCATTTATGTAAGCGAAATTTGGTCTCACCAGTTGTTCATGGGTTTTTAAAAAAATAGCTTGGTCCATTTAGCAATTGGTGAAGTTCATCAGTTTTGTCAGGATAACAGTCATCAGCTCGCTGTAGCTGTTTTCCTTGAATTTCCCGCTGCTTTTGACTATATATCTATTCCATTTGTTATTTCTTCTCTTAGGTCCCTTGATGTACCTGTAAGAATTATTAACAGGGTGGAGATATTGCTGTATACCAAACGATTCTTTTATAAAGATGACTCTAATCCTCACCAGTTCCACCCAATTACATGTTTGTTCTACCCAATTATATGTTTGCCTCAAGGTAGTCTCGAACATTAGCCTTATTTTAGGATTAAATAATAAGTTATCCCATCCTATCAAATATTCTTCTTGACTCCTCTAAATCGTAGATGGTTGTTTTTAATGACACCCCTTTTGATATAGAAACCGATAAGAAAGGCTTTTATTCACAAATCTAAAATAATGTCAAGAAGTTAATAAAGTAACAACAAGTTTATATATCATTCATCCTCGGTGATAGTCTTTAAAGTAGCCACGCGTTCTTATTGCTCTTCTTGGCATTTTGTACCCATCACCACCTCGTTTGTCTTTATTTTCATGGGAAAATGGTATATCTTGGTCAGTTGAGATATCAGTTAACTCACTTTCCGGGAAAACTTGATTTGCATGCTTAGGCAGATTATCAGTTCTGTCTGTGTTGGGCCCCTTTGGATCGTTGTCAGTAGAGTTAACGTTACTTTCAACCGTTATTGCAGCGTTACTATCATTGTTTAAAGTTCTGTCGCAGGTGTTCGAAAGTGTTGAATCGCTATTTGGACATCGTGACAGGTGACGTGTAGCTATATTGGCTTCTCGACTAGATGAATATAAAATCCGAGCGTTATGTGAATCCGCGTTGATCAACGTTCGCGTACTAACGAATCGTCGCACTTGCTAGTCTGGTTTAAGTTTCGCACGTATACCGGACCAGACCCCGCCAACCAGTTTGGTAGGTTATATTTCAGCATGGGTCGGCGATTGAATTTGAAGATGCGATCGTAGGAGTGGGTCCAGTTGATGTACATATAAGTCCCCGAATAGCTTGCAAACTTTCTGTCAGCACACTTTCCAAGTTGGCTATGGGCAGATTGAGATTGTAAAGGAGTACTTTAATAGCATTCAAGATGATACCATTATAGCGCTTTATTTGGCCGTTGCCTCTAGGTTTGTACGGTGACGAGTGACTCACCGAAGTTCCGATGCTGGTGAAATAGTCGGTGAGGTCTTTGGACATAAATAAAATTCCACGGTCTGCATAACATTCTCGGGAGGACCGAAAACTGATGTGAGACTTTTAAGACATTTGATTACAGTTGCCGAAGAAGTATCGGAACAAGCAAATCGAAATGATATCTGGAAAACTCGTCGATCACGGTTAGTAAATATTTGCGATTGGTATTCGAAGGAAGTTGGTCCTTAAAATCCATGGATAATTGTTCGAATGGTTTGGATGCTTTGATTAACGACGAATATGGTGGTTTGAAGAAACGAGGCTTTAAAATTGAACATGACTTGCATTGGCTAACAACATGTATCACGTTCTCGGAGCTGTATGGTAGTTGGTGTGACTGCACAAAATGATACAGACGACTGACTCCTGGATGGCATAAATTATCACGGATTTCTTCGAGAAGTGCGATACTTTTCTGAAGATTAAAGAAGCCATTAGTATAAGAGCACACGTCTCGAGACATGGAATCTGCCGCTTCATTAAAACCTCCGGGTCTGTATTGCATATCAAACTTGAATTCAGAGAGGTCAAGGCACCACCGTTGAACCTTTTCATTCTTGATCTTGCTCCTATGAACGCGGTTAAAGATGAACGCAACGGAGCTCTGATCGGTCACAACACTAAAGGTTCTCCCTGACAAATAATGCCTCCAAAAGCGTATGGACTCTACAATAGCTAGGGCCTCTTTCTCTATTGAAGCCAAATTGGAAGATTGCTTTCCTATCGAACGGGAAAAGAAAACTACAGGTTTTCCTCATTGAGTCAAAACAGCACCTACTGCTTGATCGGATGCGTCAGTTTCAAGGTAGCAGAAACGATTTCATTCCGGAGGCGTTAGAACGCATGTACTGCTTATTCAGAGCTGGAAAAATCATAACATTAGCCAGAGGCGGGACAAGTTTCGATTAGTTGCAGATATACTTTGAGTAATATGAGAATAGACCAATAGTCCTACGTAATTGTTTATGATTGCAGGGGAATTTTAAGTCATATAATGCCTTTACGCGCGTCGGGTCGGGTCGTTTGGTCCCATTTCCGATTTGATATCCCAGGATATTGATTATTGTCTTGTTGAGCACGCACTTATCCTCGTTGAAAGTAATGTTGTATTTGGACGCAGCTGCACGAAATCTTTCGATGCTTTGATCATGCTGCAGTTGAGTTTTCTCCACATACAATAATATCACCAAGTATGCGTACGTATTTTGTAGCTCTTCTCTGACGATAATATCGTTTATTATTCTCTGAAAACTGCGACAGCATTCGTCAAGCCGAAAGGAACTCTTCGGAACTGGAACAATTGTCCATTAGCTTCAAATGCGGTCATATATGTTTCATCGTTTTTCATTAGTATTTAGTGATACGCATTTTTAAGGTCAAAGGTACTGAAGACTTTGTTGGTAGATATCTTATTTATGAGGTCATCGATGTTTGGAGCAGGGTAAGCATCAAGTACTGTAAGCATATTTACTGTTTGTGAGTAATCGACGACAAGGCGTGGTTTACCATCTTTGTGTACGACTAATACTTGTGCCCGCCAGGCAGAACGACAAGGTTCAATTATCTTATCATCGATCAATCATTTTTTTCGGAATCGATAAAACGGTCCTCTTCTCGGGTATGACGGCGAGAAAGAGTAGCTGGTCATCCGGAAATAAAGAGGGAGCAGGTAGATCAATGCACGATAATTGTCCAATAATAAGTTGTTGCTTGCTGCCATGACTCAACAGTTTGATTGATATTCCGGAATGAAGATTTATGAAAGGATGGCCGAGAATGATTGGACATCAGAGTTTTGGCATAACGACGAACGGTCCATCTTAGTAATCTTTACCACGGTATGAGATTGTGGCAGAACATCTTTTATTGTAGACTGAACTGTGAGCCGAATTGGCCATAGACACTTTTACTAAACAGGCTTCGGTATTCAGTGACAGTTTTCGTACTGTAGCAAGGCCAATAAAGTTAGAAGAGCTGAATGTATCTAGTAATGGCTTTATCGTATGTCCGCTTGTAGACACATCGATCACGAGACTATTCAATTTCGAGTGCAGTGGCATGTTGCATGCGTTGAGGATGTGTGCGCAATGAGAAAACTCGACATTAAAAGAATCGGAGTACGTATAACGATGCGAATATTTCGAACTTGATTGTCGACGCAGATTGGATTGACATACCTTCGCGTAGTGCCCTCGCTTATTACAATACGTGCATTCAGCTTTACGGCCTGAGCAATTGTAACGCTCATGTATTCTGCCTCCGTAGAAAAAAAAACACTAATTTTTTATTTAGTACGGATAGCCGCTAAGACGTCCTCTACAGACCTTTCTGAATCGGCACGAGCAGCGTTGCACCTTTTCGAAACCGCATTTACTTGACATTCAGGTTGGTGTTGGTAGGCGGTCACTTGCACTTGGGCTGACTCTATAGTTCGGGCGATTTGGAAAACCTTTTCCTTGTCGATCCCGTCTATTTCGAGTATACGCTGCCGAATTTCGTTAAATTGCACACCTGCAATGAATGAGTCGCACACTAGAATGTCATGAAGCTCAGATGCTGTCACGTTTTGAAAAGGGCATTGGCGAGCAAGTGTTTCGAGAACTTCGATATATTGAGCTATTGTCTGGTCAGCTGTTTCTTTGAGAGTGCAGAGTAGATGGCGCCTGTATACATCATTGACTGTTTTGACAAATGTATCCTTAAGCGCTTTATGGTAGCCTCAAATGCATTCATAGATTTTATCGAATAATAGTGCGGATACGGAAATCTTCAGTAGATCGAATTTTTCTTGATCGGTATCCACTTTCATGCGACTACAGAAAACGTTGAAACGATATTGCCAATGTCTCCATTCTCGCTCTGCATCGATTGAGTCAACCGTCAGTTTCGAAATGTCGGGTTTGAAGAAAGCGTCTATAAGTCAACAATTTGTGAATAAAATTGAGACAGAAACCGATAAGAAAGGCTTTTATTCACAAATCTAAAATAGGGTCAAGAAGTTAGTAAAGAAACAACAAGTTTATATATCACCTTTAACCAAGAACAAGCTTAAGAGACTAGCAATCACTCCCATTCTTTACACATCGTGTAAATACCTGGGGTTTACCATTAGAGTAAGTGGACTCCTGGATCAGTTTTTAATAGATTTAAAAGTGTCCTGAAGCGAGCTAGATGTGCCCTAAAACGGGTTTAACGTTTGCCATCAAGAGGAAGCGCTCAGGTGTGCCTCTGATGTACTTGTACAATCTCTGTATTAGTCTTATTTTCAATATGAGTCCCCATAGCAAAGTCTATGATTTATTAAGCTCCCCAAGATAGAAATACCAACCATTGTGTGCCGCGATTGTGCCCTCAGGTCGATCGCCGATCATGAATGGTTTAATCGTATGGCGTCGCGTTGATGTTTGCTGATGGGGCCAGATCCCACTTCATCGATATAGAGGACATCAACGATGAAGATGCTTAAAAGTCTAACATTGTACATTTAGTTTTCCTTCTTGTTGTTAAGACGACACTCGTCACACCTCGCTATCGCTGTGTTCCCGTTATGCCCTCTTACTCCACGTTCCCAATTACTCTAACAATTACGGTTTCCGATCCTTCCTCGTCGCCGCCTCACTCGCCTGGAATCAACTCCCTCTCGACGTCTGCCGCGCTTCTCCTTTATCACAATCAAACACCTCGTACTTTACACCTTCTCGACACATGATTTACATTTTTGTTTTGTTGTGGTCATGTAAGCGTGCGCTGGCACGAATTTGCCACGTTAAAATAAACCTATTTTTTAGCTATTTTTCTTATTACTTAATGGATTCAGTTATTTAGTAAGAAAATCTAGTATTATATTTCGTTTGTTTCGTTGCTTATGATACATAAATTTGGATAAAACCTTACCAGCATTATAAGACCGAGCAAGATGATTAAATATATTAATCGACACTCACACTGTTCAAAACAAGTGAAAATTATTTTGCTAGCAAATGGTGAACGATATTTTGGTGGATTGAAAAGTGTGAAAAGACTGAGTATGTGTTAAATTGAACACTTTTCTTACACTTGCAAGATTATGGGTAGTTGTCAGCTAGATCGTCACTACCCTTAATAAAATTAAATATTATAATTAAATAATAATTGTATAAATTAAATCATAATTGAATCATTGTATAACATCAGGTCATCTCAAGAATAATCGAAAAACGATTTAGGTTGACAAAACTTTGCACAATTTGCATACTAGTTTCATAATCCATAAAATTTACGATACTGACATTTAGTACAAATACAAATAAATGTAAACATTAAGTATTTCTATACCACAACCTTTTTTATTTGGGGTTCTGCTTGAATATTTTTGTATTCTTCTAAATTTTGACCTGTTACGTATTCCAGATCATCACTTGAATCTATAATTTTTCTGATCGCATCATCAACATTTTCATTAGATTTTACGATAAGTACATTCCATTCTGTCCCATCATCAGCAACGAATGTTGTCTGATCTTCAGGTATATTTAAAGGCAGAAAATTAATAATTTTCTGTTCCTGGGGATTTAAATAATGAGTTTCTCGATTATCTTCATCACTGTAGCCAAATATATTATTGGAAATATCATATTTAATCTGTGTTTTCGTAGAGTCAATACTTTGTCGAGATCGCAAACTATCAGGACGCTGATAATCTCCTAACACTCTCCCAAATAATGGACTGACTGGTGGAGTAACATGTCTGAGTTTAGATTTTAAGGGTTGTGTAATTTTGTTTATTGTTTCAGGAGGTCGTGGTACAACTGGCGGAATTCGTACACTTGATTGTTTAATGACATTACTTGGAAGGATATATTTATCAACGCTGTTTGATGGTGATGCTACTTTTGATATCGCTGATTTAAGCTCACCAAGAACATTCTGGTAATTGCTAATTTTAGTTTTACCTTCTTTATCAAATACACTCTTTAGAATCTTACTTTGATAGTCTTTTGAATCATTATCATTTTTGTCGTCTGGCACTGGCATATGTAATACATTTGATGAGCTATCGTATGCTGGTGACGGCAGCGATGGCGATGGAGACTGCGACGATAGTAACGGCAATGTTGAAATTGCAAACGGAGGAGTTAATAGAGGAGATTGTTGAGGAACCTCGGTAACTGAAGGTGATTGTTGAGTTTTCGTTATTGTAGGCGTTTTACCATTTGCTGATTGTTTGTTTGATTGGCGATTGCGATCGATAGGCGGAGGCTCATAATTTGACTCTTTATCACTGCGATTTTTTCTTCCCATCTTGACTTTTTTACTTAGCACTTTTATTTTAATTTGCCGTTCTGATTCATTTGTACGGTTCATATAATGGCTTGGCAATAGTTTGTCGGAATTCATTGAAGCCCATTTTGCACTAAGATTTACAGGCATAGTGTTTCTATACTTGACTTGATAACAGTCATGCATGTGTCTAGGATTTCTGCATGCATTTGTTGGATTACGGCGGTTGAACGAATGCGGTGATCTATTGTTGATAATCGAATTAGAACAATTCGTACCTAATTTGCGATGAAATAAATAATCACGGTTAATAGGTGATTTAATAGTTATCTTGGGCGTTAGTGAACAATTGTTAGCACTATCAAACGAATATACTGGATATGCTATTTTGTCGTCTCTATATTCAGTATTAATGAATGCTGATGGAGCAGAATATTGGTATTCAGTTAGTGGAAAACACTTATATTTCATCATATTTTGATCATTGTTTAAAATTATGATTTCGAAGAAACCACTTTCCCAATTGTCTTTGTCGTGCTAAACATTATCGCACTTTAAATTGAGATATTTCATGATCGAATAATTTAATAAATGATGAACTTGTTAGTTATACATACGATAGAGTGTATTGATACAATTTTTACAATACATTTATGAATTTTACAACAATTACAATATATTAACGTAAATATAACGCATTATATTTACATTAATTATTATTTACATTTCATAAATAATTACAAATAAAAAATAATTACAAAATTTACAGTGAACAAAATCAGGATCGCAGACTAACAGACTATAAAAATGCTCGCAGTTTAAAAATATTTTCTATTCATCCATTTCAGCAGATAAATTCATCAATACTTTATCAACAATTAACATAATGCAAATAACTATTTGTTTACGTTTATTTACAGGCTGATTATGAAACTCAATATTTTGAGGGTTGTTGGACAATTTAAAATTAAAATAAAAGTATTATAATAATATAGAAAAGCCTTTCCCAGCAAAAAAGAAATTTAACATTTCCTTAATATTTCGATCCCTAGCCGGGAACATTTTCATGAAGAATAATCTGAAACAACAAAATATTACAAAGCAACATGATTATAGGTATGTAACAGGAAATCATTCTGTATGCTCAAATCTAGATCTAATATTTTTATTGCCACAGCCTCTAAAATCAGTCAGCGATTCAGATTAGGTTCTGTACATAAAATCTGAGCTTTATCGAAATCTATTTCATGTTTTGTTTCCAATGTATAATCAGCTAATGCAGAATGAGCTGATGTTGTGAGCGTCATTCTATGCTCAGCTAATCTCGTTCTGAGAGTTCGTCATGTTTGCCCAACATACGTATTGATACATTCACTACAACCTACCCTATAGACGACATCCGTCCTATCAAGCAACGATCTTTCTGGCTTTGTAACGGCCGACACCAAGCAAAAATTGCTTCTCCTACAACAAAGCATTTTTAGCGACAAACCAGATTGTTTAATATATCTTTTTATTTTAACTATGATGTCTTCACTTAGGCTGCCTATGATGGAATAGATAACCAATGCCTCAAAGGCTTAGGACCAATTAAGACAGATAACGTTGAGTTGTTAAAACGTCCCCTTGTCATGTTTATGATTTTGTCTAAATTAACAGCGGGGGAACCGAGAGAAGTAAATATGGTAACAAGCGTAACTAATTCAGCGTGGAGATCAACTTCAAGGCTACAAATTCGAAAGGCTCGTAGGCAGAAGCCACGGAAAACACATAGTTTTGTAGACTTCGAATGATTGCTATCCCAACGAATACATAAACTAGTTTTAGTTTCCTGGAAAATAGTGATAAAATAGTGATTTTACGTTTAAGGTGAAAATTACATATTTACTATCATTTAAATCTAAGGCTCTCAATTTGTTTACGAAATCACTACTATTGAGCACTTTTGTGGGAATAGACATTACATGTGGTTTTACCAAACACGACAAAAACTTACCCACACCGTAATTGTAAGCAGATTTCATAGATACAATAAAACGTAAGGGACAATCCGCTTATAGATTTTGGGCCAAACCATATATATAATATGTATAAATACATATATATTTATGTATATAACATATTATATATAATATGTATATATAAATATATATGTATATAAATATAAATAAATATATATCAGGTAAATGTTCAGCCACGATCAATAATGCTATTGATCGTCTTATTAATATTAAATTAATATTAAATTAATTTAATAATTAATTTAATTAATTAAATAATTTAATTAATTTTAATTAATTTCATTATTATTAATGGCAAGACGCGGGGCGTCTTGCCATTTCAATTTTGATCATTTAACATTGACCCCGAGCACCTTCCGTCTCTATGACCCAGTTTTATATCTTAAAGATCTGCGGCTCATTTAGATTCATATAATTTTCATGTGTATGTCGAGAAGCACACTCTTTAGTTATTTATAGCTGCATTTCTCTAATTTTGTGCTGCATTTTTCAATATTTGACAGAATAATTCCTCGGGTTGCTAAAGCGAAATATTAAAAATGTGAAAATGGCGTTGTATATCAAACACTTTCACCCCGACAATGACCTTCTTGCTCCTAAGTTTTACCAATTAGTCTGTGCCTCAAAACTTTCCTCTATCTTCTAACATCTCCAGCTCGACTTTTTTCCACAGTTATGATAAACCAATCACTCCCTTCCTTTACACATTGAGTAAGATACCTGGGCTTCACCATTTCGGTTAGCTACGCTTCCGTATTCGGCTTAAATAAATTCAAGCAGGTCCTTAAGAAGCATGGTGAGTCATGAAATGGTGCCAACTTATGTTATTAATAGATAGTCCAGGGAGGTCTATATTTCTCATGGGATATGTCGGAATTAGCCTTCTTTAAAGAGTACGTCCCTGAAACAATTACCAAGATTTCTTAAGCACATTATGTATAGACTTCTTACCATAACGTGTTCTTATTGGACACTACGTGTAAGTGACAGGCCCCAAAATGGCTCATATCGCTCAGTGTCACGTTGGTGTCTGCCTTGAGAGGTCAGATCCCATGAACTTTAAGAAGATTATAGCACATTTTGCTGCTAAGCCTCCTTAAAAATAAAATAAGTTCAATAAGTATAAGTTCAATAGGTTCATTTTATCCTTTTGCGCACATGTAATTTTTTAAAAACATTTATTTATGCATTCATAAAGTAAGTAAGTAAACATTGATGTTGCTATAAAATTTCAAATTTTAAAAATTGATCGGTATCAGTTGTTTTAAAAAATAATTTATTTTTAATGCAGCATTTTGTTGCTAGTGTAGATCTGAGGTGATAAAATCATTGCTGAGCTACGATATAAGTAAGTAAGGGTTTTATTAATAACTATATAACTGATAAAAAAACTTAAGAAACAAAAACATGCAAAAGAAAACTTTAAATAGAAGCTGTTCACGACGTGTATTTTGAAATCTTCAACTTATATTCACGGCCTCAGGTCCAGAGGGATCTGAGCCCCTCGGCCACACCAGCGCGCCGCCCTCTGACTGAACCATTCGGGGTCTCTCACACACCTAAGGGTCCAGTCAAGGCGGACTATGGTTGGTAATCTCGAGATGAGGAGCTTGAGAAACCTTAGTCTTTGTTCTGGGGGACATCCTCGTGAGAAGAAGACTAATCCCGAGATAGATCAAGTACCCCAGAGGCGCACTTGGGTTATCCCATTCAATGACAGATGCTGGGTCCGTTTCAGAGCCCACCTAGCTTTCTTCAGGATACGTTTAAGTCTATCCAGGTCAGCTTTTGCCGACCAATTCACCGTAAAGGTGAACCCCAGATATTTTACTCGATTCGTGAAGATGGGGAGTGGTTGATGCTGCAAAATGGAGGAGAGTGCAGAGAGTGCTAGTCTCTTAAGTTTCTTTTTGGTGGCAGGAACGCCATTAAAGACTACCACCTGTGATTTAGAGGAGTTTAAAATAAGATTGGATGGGGGCAACTGGTCTTTTAATCTTAAAAAGAAACGGCTGATGTCAGAGATTACATCTTTGCACCTGCGTCCAGAGAACAAGGCTGTGGTATCATCAGCATATACCACTAGATGTTGATCACGTTTAAAATTCTTGAATAGAACAATGGATGCAGCAAGATATAAGATAGGAGAAAGTGGGGATCCTTGAGGTACACCCGTAATAGGGTAGAACTGACGCGCATCAGGGTCGTCTTCATAGTAGAACCGCTTGGTGTACAGCAATATCTCCACCCTGTTAACAATTCTCGCAGGCAATCCGAGGGACCTGAGAGAGGAGATAACGAAGGGAATGGAGATCCGGTCAAATGCAGCTGAAAAATCTATCTTCATTTCCCTCGTTAGCCATAGCCCAGATCGAATCCTTCCGAGCAAGCTTCAGAGCGGCTATGCTCAGCGCTGACCCGTTTCGTTTCTTAGATTTTAGTGGCTTCTTAATATTGTTGGTCTTCCCAGAAGGAGGAGAACGGAAGGATTCCGCTAATTGACCCACCAATTTTTGGACCAATTTTTCAAGTTGAATCATTGATGCCTGATGCTGCATTTCAATAAGTTTAAGAATTTCCGTATCCGGCATCCTGTCGTCTTTCTTGTTAGACGAGACAGCTTCCACGAAGCTAGTCGGTTTTGCTGTCACACCCCTGTGTCTCTTTTGATACGCTTTAAAGATTTTACACTTTTTTGACCATGCGGGGTGCTCACCACCGCAGTTTGCGCAAAATGGCTTACTTTCGCACTTCTCAGGATGTATAGCAGTTGTACCACACACGCCGCACTTATGTGGTAAAGAACATCCAGTGGACCAATGCCCCCACTGATGACAATTGTTGCAGTGAGGGTACGTTAGTGAGTCGGTTTCGATTATTGAAAATCTCAAATTATACCCCATAAAAGGATTGCATGTCGAAATCGATAGTTTTAGAGCTTCATCAACCGGGGCATTGCAGAACGCCACGGGAATGGGGAAGCCTTTAATCCCTTTTATAAAGCGCACGTTAGAGATTTTGTAATCAGTTTCTAGGGCTGATATATCTTCTTCTGAAATGTATGTGGGCATATTATTTATCTTTATTGTTGCCAGGATTGGTTTGGAAGCAATTATACCTTGTTCCGAATGCTCTTTTTTAAAGTAGTCGACGTACGACATTGCCAGATCAGGAGTGCAGAATGAGATTTTAATCTCAGATTCATAATATTTAATCGCATTGAACAATATCCTTTTTTTAAATCGATGAGCAAAGCCTCTTATAAAAACATTGAACATGTTCTGCCTTTCCAGAGGCACCAAAAGTCTGATAATCACCAGGTTGGATAATTTTGGTACCGGGGGAAGTTCACCCTCCGGAATATATTCAAGAGAAGCTAAATCTCCACTTACCTCGTTTATTGCATTGGCAGGAACATTCATAAAAGAAGTAATATATTTCATAAAATGTTTGTTTTACTTGATATTTTTTGCCGCAAAATAATATACATTACAAAATTTGATACTCTTGCAATGTATGTAATTTTTCTGAAATAATGTCAGGCATATTTTATGGTCGTTTTTATTTTATCGTAAAAAGTAAAAGAACATACTGCTGATTTTTATATTTAAGATGAAACATTAACTTTCAAAATGTCCATTCAAATTTGATAGTAGCTTCTGATACGTCTGCTATATTTTTCAGGAATAACTAAAATGCTATCATTAAATTAAAGCATTAAATATGTAATCTTGGATGATTTTATAAGATAAATAATAATTTAGTATACATAATCTAATAATATATAATCTTATAATCTTATTAATATAATTTGAGCATTGTATACTGACATGTTAATATTAATCCGTTAACTTATATTCTCGCGTTAATATACCATCTTACACGACAGCCATTTATTTAAAAAACGTATTTATTTATTTAAAAAAGATGTCGAAGTCTGATAACATAGCAGTTCATTCTAATGACCTCTGTTCCTTAATCGAATACATCGTCTGTTATTTATTAGTCAATTTATAAAAATTGACTTTTATTTTAAATTTCAATTTTTTATTTTAACTTTATATAAATTTTATGAAATCTTATATAAAATTATTTATAATTATTTATTATCTAATAAATAATTATATATAATTAATATATAATTATTTTAATTCATTTATTTACTTTTTTAATTTTTTAATAATTAGACTCAGTAAGCTGATTTGATTCATTATTGATTATTGACTTTTGATTATTAAAAGTCAATAATTATAAATAATTATTTATAATTATTTATAATTATAAATATATAATTATATAATTACTAATATATAATTATATAATTACTTGTTTTTCTTATAATAAATAATTATAAATCAACAAAATATTTAAAATAAATATAAAACAAAAATTTTTTATGGATTTATTTCAATGTATTTATTTCCATTATTATTCTGGTTTAAAATATTATTCTGGAAAATATATATTTCATCATTATTCTGTAATATATATATTTGGTTCAAAATCCTTTATAAATATATTTGAAACTTATGAATTAATTTAAACTTTATTTTCTAGCACGGAAGAATACAAAATAGATCAACGTTATTTACAACGCTTTAAAATTGTAACTGATTAACTCGCAATACTCGCCTTATTTTTTTATTCACGTGGGAAAAATTTTAATATGATAATTTAAAAATCATTGGTATAATCATTGGTATAATCATTGGTGTAATCATGGGCATAATCATGTTATATTTGCAGTACTATTAGCAATAACTTATTTTATTTTAATTTTCCCTTATACTCACGGCCTAGACAAAAGATATGTCCTTCGACTATGACTGTTTCGTTAATTCAAAAATTCAAGTTACTAGCGATTAATTTTCCAGATAATCCATAAAAGTAGCAATGCAAGGTAATAGAACGTATTCTCCGTTGACCTTTATTGCATATCGGTATCATAATTCTGTTTAGCAATTAATAGGAACCTTGCCAGACTTTACTGCAACGTAAAGAGTCCTCGTTAATTACTACATGCCTTTTATGACAAGACGTTTAAGAATTAAAGTCGAATATCATCAACACCAGCAGATTTCCAATATTATTTAAATATCGGTCGTATTCCACCAGCTTTCTTTAAACACGCGAAAAATTTCGCTCCGCAAACCTTGGAAGCGACTTCGTCAGGCATTTCCCCCTTAAAAAAACAGCTTTACGGCGGTATAAGTGATTGCATTAGTCGACCAGTTGCAGGTCTTCTCTATATAGCAAGAAGGCCGCGGAGGTTTGCGGGGCATAAGCCATCAGGTCCGGCTGCAGAAGAAGGCGGGAACGATTTAAGCTCAGACTGCGTTGTCATAGCCGTTACAATTGAGCCCGAATAACTAATCTATAGAGTCGCATGTAGTTTGAAGAAAAAAAACCTTATAGTTTTATATAATGTAGACGCTCTAAAGTTCAGCTAAAGTAAGTTGAATTCAAGCGTATTACTGCTTCGTTAACGTTCAGCTAAATCAAGTTGAATTCAAGCATATTACCGCTTTGTTGTATATAATAATTATGATGTAGAGATATTCTTTGAAAAACATATTCTAGATAGTCTTTATTTTTGAAAACATGGACTTTATTGCTGGCGTACTATTTTTGCCATTTACGGTAAAAATAGTATTAATAAAGAATTATTGGAGCTGGATCAAAGAAAGGTTAATTTTATTTGATATTTCGCTAACTTCTGTTAGCATCTTCAGAAAATTACAAGAAGATGAATAACAAAATTACTGAAGATGCTTACAGTAGTTAGCGAATTCTCTATTAGCAAATTCAGAAAATTACAATTTGATAAAGAATTATTGGAGCTGGATCAAAGAAAGAAGGAAAATTTTATTTGGTATTTCGCTAACTTCTGTTAGCATCCTCAGAAAATTTCAATTTGATAAAGAATTATTGGAGCTGGATCAAAGAAAGAAGGAAAATTTTATTTGATATTTCGCTAACCTCTGTTAGCATCTTCAGAAAATTACAATTTGGTAAAGAATTATTGGAGCTGGATCATAGAAAGGATAAAAATTTTAATTGATATTTCGCTAACTTCTGTTAGCATATTCAGAAAATTACAATTTGGTAAAGAATTATTGGAGCTGGATCAAAGAAAGGGAAATTTTATTTGATATTTCGCTAACTTCTGTTAGCATCTTCAAAAAATTACAATTTGATAAAGAATTTTTGGGGCTGGATCAAATAAAGAAGGAAGATTTTATTTGGTATTTCGCTAACTTCTGTTAGCATCCTCAGAAAATTTCAATTTGATAAAGAATTATTGGAGCTGGATCAAAGAAAGAAGGAAAATTTTATTTGATATTTCGCTAACCTCTGTTAGCATCTTCAGAAAATTACAATTTGGTAAAGAATTATTGGAGCTGGATCATAGAAAGGATAAAAATTTTAATTGATATTTCGCTAACTTCAGTTAGCATCTTTAGAAAATTATAATTTGATAAAGAATTATTGGAGCTGGATCAAAGAAAGAAGGAAAATTTTATTTGATATTTCGCTAACCTCTGTTAGCATCTTCAGAAAATTACAATTTGGTAAAGAATTATTGGAGCTGGATCATAGAAAGGATAAAAATTTTAATTGATATTTCGCTAACTTCTGTTAGCATCTTCAGAAAATTACAATTTGATAAAGAATTATTGGAGCTGGATCAAAGAAAGAAGGGAAATTTTATTTGATATTTGCCAACTCTGCATATCAGAAAATATGCTGATATTGGCATTTGCCAATATCAGCATATTCAGAAAATTACAATTTGGTAAAGAATTATTGGAGCTGGATCATAGAAAGGATAAAAATTTTAATTTTCATTGTAAATTGAATTCAATTTTAAATTGTAAGTCAGAAAATTACAATTTTATTTTTAATTAGAAAATTACATATTCAGAAAATTAGGTAATTTTCTGAATATTTTATAACTTCGGTTAGTATCTGACGATACTAACCGAAGTTAGCGAAATATCAATAAAAATTTCCTCTTTTCTTTGATTCAGCTCCAATAATTCTTGATCAATAATGGATCATTATAAACTATTTAAAATAGTAATAATATTACACTAGTTGGATTAGAATAATCCTATACGTTAGTATATTCTATTTAGAATAGATTTAAGTCCTCTCTCGATATATTTTAAATCCTCTAAGCAGATTAGAGGACATACGATGGTTTTAATTCTTATAGATCGCATATTTGAAAATATCCTTAAATTATAAAAATCTGAATAATAGAAAATGCTAAGGTTGAAATATTTATTTTTTATTTATATATAAAAAATACGTAGCCTCAGTAAGTGATCTGATTAGTACAATTCCATATTTTGCGTCGTCACAATTCTTTGATTTGAAATTAATAATTGAACAGAAAAAGAACTTTTCAATCTTTAATGTAATTATAATATTAAAAAAGATTGTACACATTCATAATACCCAATCCTAGTATGAATCTTTGAAATAAATGATCTTGCACAGTGAAAAAGATTATAAACTCCTCGACACGGTTTTAACATTTATACACTAATCAAATTGAGCTTTTAGCTTTGGTTTGAAACTGAACTTAGGGCCCGAGTTGAGCTTGAAAATTTATTTCAAACGCAACAATTTATTTCAAATTTATTTAAATATAAAGAGTATATAAATTTTTATAGTAGAATTTATAAATAGAAAATTAGTAATCTACAGAGAATATTTCAAACCTTATGAGATAATAATATTGTGATAAATATAT
This sequence comes from Pomphorhynchus laevis, assembly GCA_012934845.2. Taxonomy (NCBI): domain Eukaryota; kingdom Metazoa; phylum Acanthocephala; class Palaeacanthocephala; order Echinorhynchida; family Pomphorhynchidae; genus Pomphorhynchus; species Pomphorhynchus laevis. The sequence goes on from WNNJ02003024.1 coordinate 72,589, forward strand.
GTTCACATTTTATATTCCAACTCAAGGGATAAGGTTCGCTAATATGCTTTGAACACTTTCATTCTCAAAAATTTGGTATTTACGTAATAATTTAAAACTTTGTTAAAATTAATCGGTTAACCGATTAAATAACTTTTATCTTTAATGGCTTAAAATATATATGGATATATATTTTAACATGTATTTTATATATGGATAGATAGCACAATAGTTTCAACAATCAATATTCCAACAAACACCATAAACAAAGGGATATGTTAGTAAAGGATATTATTTATTTTATCCTCCCTTTGTTTAATCAGCATACAGAATGAATGAGATAATCATTATTTTGAAACTGGCTATTTAATAATAGATCTATTTTAGCTTATTAATCAAATCAGATATTAATTTATTGGACAAAATTGAACAGATAGCACAATAATTTGATAAATGAATATTCCAGCATATACCTTATAGTTAAGTGGCTAACTGATTCTGCAAATTTTATAATTCTTATAAATTAAAACTAAAGATAAATATTTGTAATTATTAAAACAAAAATAAACACTAAAACAATAGACGATTTTGTCAGTAAATATTTCTCAGAGTGTTTTACATTTCTTTCCGCTCTCAAATGTTTATATTGTAATTACAAAATTCACGTGCACTTCTTTTATTTCTCATATTAAAAAATTATATTTGATTTTACCTGTTTGAACCTGATCGTATCTTACTTTTTGTTATAACTTGAGCATATGATGAAATTTTATTGGCAGAACAGAATGTTTTCCGAATGAAAACATTCAAAACAGAATGTTTTTTTATAAAGTGCTGTTTCAGTGGCTGTTGTAAAAATCCCAAAATACAAATTACTCATTATCTTACTCATACTAATTATCATTTTATATTCTTGAATCATCATACTGGTGGTAACAGCTTGTTAGCAGCAATAAAATACAATCTAAACTACATTTAAAAAAATCTATAGTTGAAATTTAGTCAAACATTATCACTGCATATGACGAAATCGTATTTTTGTATAAGAAGAGTCCCTGAAACACAGACCAAGACTTCTTAAGGCACCTTATCTATTGAATTCTTACCATAGCACGTTCTTATTGGGTCACCATGTTGAGAAATAAAAGATACTTTACTCCACGACAAGCACAGGGAACTTTATAGCTACAACTTTGTAGAAATAAATAAATTTATAAAATCAAACAATAAAGATATGATTTTGTGCTTATTTATTATCTATAATTATTGATTATTGTTATTTATAATTATTTATTTTATTTATCTGGTTTAAAATATTATTCTAAAAAATATATATTTCATCATTATTCTGTGATATATATATATATATATATATATATATATATATTTGGTTCAAAATCCTTTATAAATATATTTGAAACTTATGAATTAATTTAAACTTTATTTTCTAGCACGGAAGAATACAAAATAGATCAACGTTATTTACGACGCTTTAAAATTGTAACTGATTAACTCGCAATACTCGCCTTATTTTTTTATTCACGTAGGAAAAATTTTAATATGATAATTTAAAAATCATTGGTATAATCATTGGTATAATCATTGGCATAATCATGGTATATTTGCAGTACTATTAGCAATAACTTATTTTATTTTAATTTTCCCTTATACTCACGGCCTAGACAAAAGATATGTCCTTCGACTATGGACTGTTTCTTTAATTCAAAAATTCAAGTTACTAGCGATTAATTTTCCAGATAATCCATAAAAATAGCAATGCCAGGTAATAGAACGTATTCTCCGTTGACCTTTATTGCATATCGGTATCATAATTCTGTTTAGCAATTAATAGGAATCTTGCCCGACTTTACTGCAACGTAAAGAGTCCTCGTTAATTACTACATGCCTTTTATGACAAGACGTTTAAGAATTAAAGTCGAATATCATCAACACCAGCAGATTTCCCATTACGGAGTTTGTCCCACTTTTTAAAGTTAACACACATTTTCCGGATTAAGGAGGATCCTAAAATTCTCCTGTTAACAATCGAATTTTCATGCTGGTCAGCATAGCGTAATAAACAATTTGAGGTATATAGGTCAATGTGGAAAAGTGTTTCTCCACATTAACTTTTTTGGGTCGGAAAAAGAAACCAAATGAGAGCTTGCAGCTCTTATTTGGCATATGGTGCATATTAGCAGCCTCCACTACCTTATTTTACATCATAGTTGCCGTAAAAGCAGATTTATCTGTTGTATGATATATCTTACTGATGGTGTGGACATTTACTAATCAGTTGAATGATTCACTTCATGGCAAGTACCTAACGTTAAAGCTACAACTTTGTCAAAATAAATAAATTGTTTATTCTAAGTTAATATTAAGATCATAAACTACACAAAAGTTATCATTTTTCCCTGACTAAAACTCTCAGATACTTAAGTCTCTCCCACTTAATGCTAAACATCTCCATGATAAAGGACAAGCGACGACTTGCAAGTATTCGTTCACTTACCTACAGTTGCAATCTATTGATAACCTCGAACAGTTTACATTATAATCTATAAACAGATGTGGAATACCAGATTTAGAATAATGAAGAGAGGTAAATGCGACTATTTCTTAATCAAAGCGACTTAAATTCTTCATCAATTCTGGTCCCTTCCCCGCCAACAAAGTGACGTTTTACCTTTTTACAATAAAACCAGCTTATTTTAGAAATTTAGCATTTCTTGCTTTTTCCGTGCATATGAGTGGCACCCGACAATGTAAACTCTTCCGATCATTGGTGCGTTTGTCGTTGTTCTTCATTTTCATTTTCTTCTAATAGCTGTTCAATTTCGCCGTCGGTTGTTTGTTTGTTCAGTTACCTGTATTGCTTATATTCTTTGATAATCAATACCTCTATTACAAGTAAACCCTCCATATCCTTTCCCAGTTTTGTTTCGTTTAGTTTACAAGATCGGAGGGTCTGAAATGGTCTAGAAAGTGACTATGACTGATTCAAGCCGATTAGATAATTCGAATCCAAAAAAGCAGATTTGTTCAGATTATTTTACTAGAATATGAATTAACCTAACGACAAAAGCCAGTCATATCAAGACTATCACAAGACCGTATTCGAAAATAATTGATAAGAATAAATAATAAATAACTGAATGATTTATACTTGCCCTAGGTCATTTCTTTTTGAGTATCAGAAAGAAACTCAGCCCCCTTAACAGGGGGCTGCCCTGCTTAAGGCGTTTGCAGGCTGGAACAAGATCTATAAAGATCTACCACCTTCACTCCACGCTCTATGCGACCTAGCTATTGGCCATTACCTGGTCTCTTAAACGTGATCACGTGAAGCAGTTTACATTTTAAAGTGTAAACACCTTGGGATGCAAACTTCTCCCTTTTTTAAGAATTAATAATTCATGCTTGTTTGAAAATAAGAAAAAATAATAGTAAAGTCGTAACCAATAATACATAGTTTCAGTATTTCTAACAGAGGTGTATTTAATTATAAATACACCTCTGTTAGAAGGTGTATTTATAATTATAATAAAATAATATAATAAAATGTTATTTATTATTAGATATATATATTTATTTTTTATTATTAGATAATATATTTATTATTAGAATTAAATATGTGCATTTAATTCTAATAATTTTTATTCAATTAGTGAGCACATTTATCCAGAAAGCCTTATTCTTAACAAAACCAATATTAATGATAAAGAAGGTGTATATCTAGATATGAACATTAAATTAACATTAACTAAAACTACTATTAATTTATATCGTAAAGATGACATATTTAAATTTACAAGAAACATATTTTTGCATGAGCATTCATGCATACCATATAATATAAAATATAATACATTAAATAATGAAATTTTAAGAATTGCAATAATATGTAATGATGTTGACTTTCTTCAATATCATTTAAATAATTTAATAGATGCATATTTTAAACTAGGTTACTATAAAAATAACATCAAGCAGAAAATAGTAAAATATATAAATCAACACAATAATATAAAGAATAAATTTAAACTCTTAAGTGGCAAATTTTTATGGATGGATAATAAATAATATACTTTGCATTAGAATAAGATACTAGATAGTTATTTCAGAGGAAATACATCATTAGCATGTATTTGGCCCCGCTGCTATGTTGGGTAGAGGAGTTAGGGGCCGAAACCTGATAGCATAGCAGTTCCTCCTGATGACCTCTAATTCTTATTCTGATACAACGTCTGTTATTTATTAGTCAATTCATAAAAATGACGTTTATTTTAAATTTTATTTTTTATTTTTATTTTTATTTTTATTTTTTAACTTGATTTAAATTATAGAAAATCTAAAAACAATTATTAATTTTATTATTTAATTATTAAATTTTGATTTAGCATTATTATGTTTTGTTTATTTTATAATTATATAACAATACGTAGACTCAGTTAGCTGATTTAATTTATTCAAATTATGTTAAGATTATGTTTAAATAATCTTATTTAACTAAATAATTATTTAAATAATTTTATTTAACTATTTAAATAATTTTATTTAACTTATTACTTGTATAGTTATAGTTTGACTCGATCTGTCGTTTTTATACAACACATTTTTATTGTTAGCATTACAAACCGCAGGTGTAGTGTATCTAATACATTGTGCATGTGGATTGCAATATATAGGAAAAAACATATCAAATGTTAAAAACTAGGTTTAGGCAACACATATATAATATACAGCATAATAGTCAAACTATATTTCATATGCATATGAGATTAATAGGACATGATATTAAAAACTGTAAATTATTTATTTTAGAACATATTATCGAAGAAAACATTTCAATATTAAATCAAAAACTATTAGAAAAAGAAGATTTTTGGATTAAAACGCTTAATTCCATGTACCCATTAGGATTGAATGACGTGGTACAAGGAATTGGCAGAAGTAGTATAGTACATAATAAACAACTATATTATAATAATCCGGTTAAACGCAAACCAAAAAGTCATTGTGATAAAAGGAATAGGAAAAATAGAGTTATTATTAATATATTGTACTTTTATTTTAATATTTTTGGATTTAATATCTATTGTTTAATCTTAAAACAGATTTATTGTGGTATATTAGATTGAATAAATAATCAGTTTATAGGTCATTTTGTGAAGAGCAATTAGTTGTTAAATAATTATTTTCATTTTACAGTAACGTTCATTTTAGTTAATAGTAAACTTTATCTGAATTTTTTAATTTTAATTTTGATTTAATTTTAATTTTATTCAATAAACGACAAAAGTATAAGCTTTCGACATTGATATAACTATGTCAATGGTGAAGGTAGTAAAAATATTATATTTAATATTAATATATAATATTAATATTATATATTATATATTATATATTTTAATAATTTAAATAGTAAATGGTAATTGTTTGTTAGATTGTAACGTTCATTTTAGTTAATTGTTTATTAGATGTCTATTATATTTAACATATAATTATAAATAATTATAGGAGCTAGATCAAAGAAAAGAAGAAATTATTTTTGGTATTTCGCTAACTTCTATTAGTATCTTCAGAAAATTACATTTTAGTAACTACTTTCAGAAACTTTTCTGAAGATGCTAACAGAAGTTAGCGAAATATCAAAAATAATTTCTTCTTTTCTTTATTCCATCTCCAATAATTATTTATTAATAATGGATCAGTACCAACTATTTAAAATTAGAGTTAAATACACATCTAGCTTGAAAAAGATGAATATAAATAATAAAATAGATAATTAACATATAATTATAACATATAATATATAATTATATAATATATTAACATATAATTATAAATAATTAGTAATTATAAATAATTATAGGAGCTAGATCAAAGAAAATAAGAAATTATTTTTGGTATTTCGCTAACTTCTGTTAGTATCTTCAGAAAATTACCTGAAGATGACATGTTATTTGCTGAAGATGAAAATTATCTGTAATTTTCTGAAGATGCTAACAGAAGTTAGCGGAATATCAAAAATAATTTCATTTTTTCTTTGATCTAGCTCCAATAATTATTTATTATTTATAGAAATGACTTTATAGATATTATAAATGCTTTATTAATATGAAAACAAAATTCTGATAATTTTTTGACCAAAATTTAATTTTTCCGATAACGTGAAAAGATCGTTAATGAATATTTTACCTTTTTTCAAATAAAAACATTGAATTGTTTCTCATTTCTTTAATTTAAAAATTTGAGATTAATATCAATCGACTAATAATTTTTAATTAAGACTTACGCAATGTTTTCTCGACCAAGAATTCACAAGCATTCAATATATTTGGTAAAATACTTGAGTTTTAAATCACAGCAGACAAGTGAGATCCGATTAATTTAGTAAAAATCTCAAGAAAAAATTACACAATTACGTCTTAACGTGCGACGCATATTTTTCAAACTTAAACTAAAACGTTCGTGCGCATGAAAGCACCACTAAATTAAATCATAAATACTGTAAATATTTAAGCGCAATGTTTTAACCTACAGTTCATTACAACATCGCATTTTAAGATCACATATAAATTTTTCTCGATTTTGTTAAAAAAATTTCAATAGTCAGAATTTATAAAAGGATAGTAAATTTCAAAATTAGTAAAAATTAGATAAAATTAGTAAATTTCAAAATTTTAAGTAAAATTTGAACAAGCTTTTACCACAGAATAAACATTGAACTGAACATTAAAATTTTAATGATTTAAATTTTAATGATTTAAATTTTAATGATTTAAATTTTAATTTTAATTTTTTCGAATGTCTGAAAAGATTTTAAGACGGATGGTCTTAAAATCTGATATTTTCTAAAATCACAAGTTCGATTTTCTGCTATCTACTTTAAAATTTAATTATAGCTTAAGGTGAAATATTATTTTATACTTTTTAATTATTTTAAATTTATAATTTTTAAAAAATTATTATAAATTTTACTATTTTATGTTTTCAGTGTTATTTTATTATACTGAGAATAAATTTCCAACATTTGTACTGCTGTCTTGATAACTTCATGCCGGGCCGACATAGATACAGAAATATCTACCCTCCTCCGCTCATGCTCCCCATTATGCATGCTGTATTTCCTCGCTGAACGGCTACGCTGATCCGTTGGAACAGGAAATCAAGGGCTCGGGGTTTGGAAGTTGCGCGGATTAATCGTGTTCCGAGTTCATTAAGGAACGTGAGAGACACTGGTCCGATCGCTCTTGTGCTCTCAATTGCCACTAGTATGAACATATATTGGCGGATGTCAATGCTAGCATATTTGTAAACTTTCTTAGTTTCTGCGTTCTTTGCCACACTAGCCGCGCTAATACCGAACTGCTAAGGTTGCTGGGTGCTGTGGTATCTACACAAGTGAAGTCCCACAGTAGCAGTCTACCTGACGACCAGGGAAATAAGAGTTCCACCGTCAGATCGTCTGCCGTCAACCCTGCAGGCTCCAAACGCGAAGGGAAGCCAGCGGACATCAATGCTTTCTTTAATATAAAATTGTAAATTAACAAGTTTTTCCTTCATGTTAAATATAAGGTCGAAAATGTGCAACGAGAAAGCGTGTGTCGGAAGTTCAAAGAACTCTACTATCACAGCAAAATTCAACGAAAATGAGCTAGTAATGGACAGTTCATCTAACAAAGATAAGTTATCTTCAACCAAAATGGAGTCTGTGAGTAACGATTTTTGTTTGCATGTTGACGGGGTACTACCCCCGTCCCTAAACTACTGAATCTTTGTGTGGTAAATATACTTAAACCAATGGAAAAGCACAATTATTTCAAAATATTCTTGAAAACTTTCGTAAATATACATGAGATTATACATTGATACATGAGATATACATTGATTAGCTCCATGGAGGAGCTAATCAAGAATTTGGTTAATTCATTCCTCGGGACGCCAGTTGTTCCTGCAACTCCACCAATTCCAGCAACTAAGAAGAGGGGGCTTCGGCCCCTAAAGTTCCACCCTTGAAAATGGGTAAGCTTCTCAAGGGCAGGTCTCAAATGGGAAATCTCGTGGTAAGGGGGTAAACCCCTTATACCTGGCTCAATCTAGGTTGACAGTTCCCAATCCAACTAATTCATCACAATGGTGAGTAAGCCCGAGTCTTTTTCACTGAATATTATTCAGTGGAATTCGGGAGGTGCTTCTGCCCTTAGACTTTTAACTGGTTGAGACGCAGATGTTATAGTCCTTCAGGAGATGCGGCCTATCCGTATCCCCCAGGACATTACTCGATTTATCCCTAAGCACATTTATACCCACTATACTCCGTATATAACCCCTCCTCACTCCTCTTCATCTCAAGGACTCTTGACCTTAGTTAAATGCTCCTTAAGATCCTCCCTCATTTTAAACTACTCGTGTCCAGCCTTGTCTTGTTTAGTAGTATCACTCGTCAAGAACGGTAAGCGCCTAAGTCTAGCCAACGTCTATATTCGTCCAGGAGAGATTCACAAGAACCGTGTCCTCCTGGATGGGATAATTGACGGCGGCTATGACATGGTACTAGGTGACTTTAACGACAGAACTGGTCGTTGGATTAATGCAGCACTTCGCAGATCCAGGAACGGTTATCTTATACATAAACCACCGTCACCCACCTTTCATTGCACATCAACTAATTCACTCCTATACATATTATTGCTACACGAGAAGTGGTTGCTTAAACCCTTCTGCACGGAGCAATCGCGGCAACATCTGTCCACCTCCCATGACCTGATTCGTTGGCGGATAGAATAGGATTCCCTGCTTCGTAGAAGATTCCACTTTGATCCCAACAGGGTGGCTTTCTTTCGAGCAGCAATCCAACGCTTCCCCCGAATTGGCAATGAGAGTTTATCCGGATTTAATTCTTATCTCTCTTCGCCAGCCACCGCGTTTTTATCGACTACCTATAAAGGTCGCATTTTCAGCCCCACTCCGACAAAACTCAAGGTCCTAGCTAAACTGCTGCATCTCTCTGACCTTTCTCCTTCCGCTAAACGGACGCTCTCGAATGAATACTGGCGTACCAGATACTGGTTCCAGCTGAGTAAGGATAAGACGAACATTGCTCGTCTTAACCCTTCTCAGTCTTCCTTCTGGAAGATATTTAGGAGAGAGAAGTTTGTTTGCTGGAGAGATAGAGCATCTGGGTAGATTGGTATTATAGGCCTAGACAGAGTCTTGGAGGAGTCACTATCCCTACATAATTATGGAGCCACTCAATCACCGCAACCAATCCCGCCTTGGGGAGACTTCAGGAGTAGAGATGTATCTGTTCCGGATATACTCAATGCCTGGGGGCCTCTTCCGGGCCCTCCAAAACCGTCGATCCACTCTCTTCTCGTGTCCGTCAGCTTTTAACAGCCGAACAAAGAAGGGAGGTGGCCTCACAATGCAATTAGCCACCCCATCCGATGTGGCCAGCATCAACATTAGTAGAAGAATTTTTATTCCTAAAAAATATCCGGTCCTATGTCCTAAAGACCTGCGGCCCATCTCGATTCAAAACTCCCTCGTATCCATCTACGAAAAAGCGCTTGCTCGTAGAATCTGCGATCATTTAAGTAGGCGTAATTTAATTCCACCTAGGTTCTATGGGTTCGTCAAAGGTCGCTCGGTCCATTCAGCAGTAGGTGAAATGCATCAGTTCTGTCGGGAGAATAGCCATCAACTTGCTGTGGCTGTTTTCCTTGACTTTTCTGCTGCATTTGACCGCATCTCCATACCTTTTATTATCTCTTCTCTCAGGTCCCTCGCGCTGCCTGCGAGAATTGTTAACAGGGTGGAGATACTGTTGTACACCAAGCGATTTTACTACGAAGACGACCCTGATGCGCGTCAGTTCTACCCTATTACGGGTGTGCCTCAAGGTTCCCCTCTTTCTCCTATCCTGTATCTTGCTGCTTCCATAAATCTTTTCAAAATATTTAAACGCGATCAACGTCTAGTGGTGTACGCTGATGACACCACAGCCCTGTTCTCTGGACGCAGGTGTAAGGACGTAGTCTCTAACATCAGCCGTTTCTTTTGAAAGATTAAAAGACCATTTACCCATATCCAATCTTGTTCTAAACTCCACCAAATCGCAGGTGGTTGTCTTTCATGGCTCCCCTGCGACGAAGCAAAAACTTAAGAGACTAGTACTCTCTGCTCTAGCCTCCATTTTTGCCTCTGATCCACTCCCTACCTTCACAAGTCGAGTAAAATACCTGGGGTTCACCGTTTCGGTGAACTGGTCGGCGAAAGCTGACCTGGATAGACTAAAACGTATCCTGAAGAGAGCTAATTGGGCTCTGAAACGGGCCCAGCATCTGTCGGTGAATGGGAAAACTCAGGTGCGCCTCTGGGGCACCTGAACTATCTCGCAATTAGTCTTTTTCTCTAAAGGACGTCCCCCAGAGCAAAGACTAAGGTTTTTTTAAGCTCCTTGTCTCTCGCTTACCCAACATAGTCCGCGCCAACTGGTCTCTTCGGGGGGTGAAAGACCCCGGGTGGTTCAGTCGGAGAGCGGCGTGTTGGATTGGTTGGAGGGCTCAGATCCCACTGGATTTGAGACCTTAATGGGTTGGAGAAGACGGATGAAGATTGTGAAGATTTTCAAATAACGTTTGGTTCTTGTGACTGAATTTAACCTGTTTATTTATTTAACCTGTTTTTCTTATATATTAATAAAATCTTTATTATTATGTTAAATATTGTAGGGGAAAACTGGAACGTGCTCGAGATTTAATGCTTCGCATAAATAGATAGAGCAAGGTTTCACGTTAACACAACTCGTCGCTTGTGACGAAGTTCACATTGAATACACATCACTGATAATTATATTCAAGTAAACCCGAAGGCATTTATATATTTAGTGAAAGTTGACTGATAAAAAGTCATACCTTAATACGGGTAAAGCGTATTGGATAATCGGGATCAGCATTACCTTAAAGTACTGTAATTATAATTAGATATAATTATGTAATATTAAGTACATGAAATATGAAAAAAGTTAATATAATAATAAAATATTTGAAAAATTTACAATAATATAGTGTAACCTGATAAATTATGCATAAACGTACAAATAGATAGATAGCAAAAAGTTGTAAGTATTGACTTAGAAAATTAATAAAATAAAACGCCATTGTCAACATATTTTAAAAATATTTTGAAATTATGAGTACAAATGTAAACTAAATTGACTCTTGAAATATAATAAATAACATCAAACATGTGTTATTTTAAAATTTGAGTTCTAAACGGTCTAGTAAAATCCCGAATCATTCAATCTTAACAATTTCCGTTGCTTTAAGGTTCATTTTAATGTAAATTATTTTTCCGTTTTCAAATAATTTAACATTTTTAAATGTAAAATTGCGATGCAATTGTATTACGTTAACGCAACTGTTATTCGCTAATCGTATAAAACAGTTTAATACCTTTACGCTGGTATGCCGGTTTTAGTCAGCAGCGAAATATTGTACTAAGCAGACAACTGTGTCTTAAGGAATGTCAGTATTCTGGTAATGTCAAAAACAGCATTGATGCTGGAATAGTGAAGTGAAATATGCTAATTTATTGCGTTCAATCAGGTTAATATATGGTTTTAAATCAAAAACAATAAGTAGAAATATCTCGTGGTACAATCAACCAGAATTGCTTACTCATTAACCGTTATTTTGACCCTTTTTAACTTCTGTCATTGTTGAAGAATGCACGTTGAAAGATTTAAATTAAATTATTTAACCGTAGACCAGCCTAATGTCGCCAATGTTTTCTCTAATCCTGATGGATACCTCTATAGCTACTCTACAATAAACCCCCTTATTATTACAGAATATGAACGACCTCAATATACTGCTCGTAGGAGCAGTACCATTGACCATGTTGCTAATAAAATAAAATGGTTGAATGAAAGTATCAATGTACAAAGGTTGGTCAAAAATTTTGTTGAAAATGAGAAACAACCAATGCTAGTTCGTATCAACAATTCACATTATTATGCGCACGAACCTCTAATTAAAAGTAACCAGCTGCTAATTATTCTGAATAGAAAAAGTTCCGTTTTTCTCCATTGTCAATACTTAAATTTTAATTCGAACAATCCTATATATCAACACCAGGAGGACACATCTTATGCAAAACAGCATGTAGAAATTCCGTTGAAATTTAAAGGCTGGTTTGAAATTGTGTCTGAAGATGGATTCAATGTGTCATCAACTAGAAGTCTACTGCATCTAGTGAAAAACAAAGTAAGGTTAATCGTGAATCACAGTGAAATTACGGCTTCTTTGGTTGACAGTAATCAACCCGTAAAAATTGCTGCTGGAGCAGAAATTCGTGTATTGCACAAATACTTATTACGGAATCAACAACTCTTATCAACATCAATTATCCGTTGCCAAGTGGACGTCGCATCGACTAATATTAACCAAATTGAGTATGATAAAGAAAATCAAATGCTGAAAGTCTTTATCCCATTAAATTGCATGTCCAAGTTCAGCCAAATTGCTGTCAATCACAATATTAGTGGATTACATAGGATTGAAAATATATTTTCTTATTTTCGATTTCCTGTAAATGTCCATCTAGTGATTGATGATAGCACATCCACATCTGAATCCGGACGACAAGCAGGTCAGTGCAAATATTTTCGTGTTTTCAATGCATATCCAATACACTATTTATCAGCAGTATCATTCACATCAAACTCACCTGTATATCTTATACCATACTTCCAAGAGGAATATGGTACAGATATTGTTTTACCTGGAACTGTTCTTCGAAATTTTATGACAGTCGGACACATGCGTTTCTCAAGAGCAGCAAATCAATTGATAAAATTTAGATTGCAAACTGATATTATCGTATCGGTTTTCACTCTATTAAAAGAAATCAAAAGGCTATGTCGCCACAGATTTACTAACCAATCAATATATACGATTCCAATAACATACGGTAGTTCGGCTGTGCCATTCAACGTAGAAGAGATATTACCGCAGTCCATTAGTAGCAAAAAAATTGAATTAAATAAATACTTGTTAAGTACGTTTTACGATCTGTATATAAAAGCACGACACAACGCACAACGACAGGTGCAGTATTGGAGGCATCAAGATCAATCGACAAATAAAATAAATTATGAAACAGTACATGTTGATCAGTCAAAATTAAGTAACGTAACAGATGAAACGCAGAAAAAGAATTCTGAAATAAAAGAATACCAAATGTTACCCAAACATACTTCAAAATATGATAAAGGTGATTACAAGACTTTAAATAAATACACTGTAAGCACAGAATCTCGCTCAACACCAGTAAGTGTTGAGCGAGAATACAGTGTCCGTGATAACACGATATTCAGCGGAGGCTCTGTAATCAAAGAATCTCAATCATTACTCGAAGAGAATTCCGAATACGTTGTAGATGATTTTAATATTGCAGCCCTAACCTTAAATGACGATACAAACATATCCACTGCATCCATGAGAGATTCTTACCGAGGGCAATATCAACACATACTCACAGACCAACCACAGTTAGAGCTCAAAGATCCCATTGATGCTAAGCCAAAATCGAACGATGAAACAAATAAGATATCAAAAAAGCTGGAATTAGAGTTATCTCAGTACCCTAAAAATGATTTAACTTCAAAAATAACTAATAATTACGAAAAGAACTTAAAAGAAGTCCATTCGGTCCAGCACTATTATCCAAGGGCTACTAAAAATTCCAAATATAACATAAAAAATATCAATATTGTGCCTTTATTTCCTAATGATAATGTTGATAAAAATTTGACAGCAAGTCTTAATCTGAAACAATATAGGCCATCAACTGAAGATAATCCAAATCGAACAAAGGGGATATTTAACGCTATATGGCAAGAAGGAACAGTTGTTAAAGAACATCACTCATTATTTGTCAATAATTTAACATCCCCTACTCCAGGTACGTTCATCCAAAAATTGAATACTATCGAAAGTAAAAGTTTAGAACAAAATCCACTTTCTAAAGCTTTTCAGCCTCAATTTGTAGATATTTTGAAAGGAAATTCTAATGTTTTAAATTTAAATCCAAATAATAAATGTGTGATGTCAAGAGAAGGTATAAATCAACGATTTCCTGCTACTAATTCGAAATTTGCATCGGAAGAAATCAAAGCTATGTCGAGTGATGACACAATTTATAAAAAATACCAGCCCCCGTTTGTTAACAACACTGAATACGCAGAAACAGAAATTGGTATAAACGCTTTAATCTCGGATTCGGTATTAAAGAAACATCAATCTACTCATACGGATCATACAAAACTCGAAATGCCAATTTTTTTTGGCACTTCGAAATTACATGATAACCAGAATAGATTAAAAAAAGTATCGATATCGGACCAATATAACTCATTATTTAATCATTGTCCAAAATACACAGCAGATCTCGATACCTTTACGTTGAACTTTCAGAATGATAAAAGAAAAAAAGAAGGCTTTAAAGTCTACAAACCAACGGCAAATTGTAATTCAAAACCCGCCGACAAAGATTACAACGTCGTTAGCATGAAGCCTAGTCCGGAAGCATCAAGCAAACTACACGGTGAGCATAAAACTGAGAAACAAAATTGCAATTTAACGAACTCATATGGTGAACATGTCCAAATATTAAAAAATCATGGAAACAAACATACTAATGATTTTATTATTCCCCCAAAGTGTTCTCTTATTCAAGAAAGCAAAACTTTTTAATGACCAATCAGAAATAATCTCTTTTATTGATATTCCACATTTGTTAAAACTTAATAAATATGCGTATGAACAAGTATACGACATCTTCAATTATTTACTGTATCGCAACTGCCTTTATATATCCAATGTAAAAACATTTTTTTGAAATGTTAATAAAACAATTTTGATACTAATTTTTGTTTGACATAACATTACATTTTGAAACAACTTATATACTTACCTGTTTTATACTTATTTTGCTCACTATTTTGATTATTTTACTTATTTAGGTCAGAGGAAAAAATGAAATTCTCACCTCTGTTTCGTAGTAACGAATCGTGTTAAAGAGGATTTTATTTTTAAAATGTTCAGTGAATTTTCTTAGATAAAACATTGAAATGTTTTGGCGGTCCAATAGAGACGCAAATTTAATATTAGCCAAATTTTGTAGTTTTGGAACATGAGGAAGTTCCCCATGTTCCATCTGAGAATTAAGCATCTCTTACTCTTTTTATTGAATAATTATGAATACCTGATATTGTCGTCTCTGCATAAGAAGTCGTTTACGTCTTCTTAATAAGCCACTCTAAAAATTAAGCCAGCCACTGAAAATTAAGATTACATGAAAACATGGAATTTCAGCATTTATTTCGCTTTTCTTTGATAGCTCCGACGGTACGATTACAGAAATCATGATGTGAAATTACTAATTTTTCTTTGACATGTGCAAAAATTGATAACTTATATATAAGTTATGTAAGTTATATATATTAAACACAAATCCCAGTTTACACTGTCTGCCGGGACCTCCATTGAAGTACTTAATTTATATTATTGTATAACCAAAAGATTGGTGTTCTTTACCGGCAGGAAATCAAAGATATTTAAAACGTTTCGTTTATTCAAACTTTTTCAATCTAAAATACAAGCTAAGAATGTTAAAACAGAAAACAATGTCAAAAGTTAAAATGAAAATAAAATGTGCGTGAAAATCTTCTTAGAATCACTAGGGTGGACTTAGCCTTAGAGATAAGGTTATGAATTTGGTCATCAGAATGGACTCGGAGTAAAGTTGCTGCATCTTCACATCGAAGAAAATCAGTTGAGGTGGCTAAGACACGTTTTGAGGATGTCTAGGGATCTCCTTCCTTGGAGGGTTTTCCAGGCCGGACTCTCTGAAAACAGACCTCGAGGCAGACCTCGATACCGGTGAAGAGATCAAATCTCGAAACTAACCGAAGACCGCCTTGGGCTATCTGAAAGAGAACTCTGGTCTGTGGTCCAGAATCGCGATGTTTGAAGTAGTTTGGTTAATGCATTTCCTCCACGACTCGACACCCGGTCAAATGGCTGATAGGAAAAATCTGTTGTCATGTTATTTGTTTTTTCTTGTCAAGAAATTGTTATTGCTGATATTCTAAATGTGACGGTTTTTTAATAATAAATTAACATTACTTTAATGGTCAATATTTTTTATTAAAAATTATAAAATCTAAATTTTTTATAAAATCACCGAATTTTTTAACTTTTAAATTAATATATCTTGTATGATAATTTATCTATTAATAAATTAGATAAATTATTAAATTAATAAATAGTGATTAATAAATCACTTAAATGTCACGTATTTACTTTATTAAATTTACTTTAGATCTAAAGTTGTCTCAAAAGATAAAGTTGGATCAATTAAAGTTGGGTCGATTAAAAGTTGTGATTAGAAAATTATATGCTTTGAAGACATTTCGACAACAATCAAATGTTTTTAAATGTTTGGTTGTCTGGTAAATAAGTAGTTCTTTATTGTCTTTCACACTCTAACAAATCTTACCAAGGTATCTAACTTTAAATGTCTTATCTGGAAATGATAAATATTTTCTAATTATTGTAAATTTATTCGCAATTCAATGAATGCTCGCTACATATAATGCACACATTATGCAAATAAGTAGTAGTTGATTTTCTTCGAATAGATCACCACTTTCACAAAATATGTTAGATAATATTAACACAAATATGAATTATATTTACTAAATTA
The DNA here is from genome assembly GCA_012934845.2 of Pomphorhynchus laevis. Taxonomy (NCBI): domain Eukaryota; kingdom Metazoa; phylum Acanthocephala; class Palaeacanthocephala; order Echinorhynchida; family Pomphorhynchidae; genus Pomphorhynchus; species Pomphorhynchus laevis. The sequence goes on from WNNJ02003024.1 coordinate 89,350, forward strand.
TATTACATTGTATTGCATGAACAATATTAATGCAATATGATAATATGCAATAAATAATATGTCATATTAATATGATAATTATATTTTATATATTGTATGATATTTTATCTAAATAAATCATGCGGATAGCAAATATTAAAGAATATAAAGAATTTTTAGAGCACAAAGGACATTGTTAGAATACATTGTAGTAAAAATTAAAAAATAAATCAAACTTTACAAATTTGATAAAATGCATAAGATATATTCCTACTATTTTTAAGTATATTTTTATAATATAAATAAACCTATAATAAATCTACATTACTATAATATTAGTGCTTTAATATTGAACATTATAGCATATCAACGTTTTATCCAATCGTCAGTAAATATAAAGGTATAGTACATACTAAATAATTAAATCCCCAATATTTTTTGTTTAAAATTATAAAATAATCCGGATTTTTTAACTTTTAAATTAATATATCTAGTTTGATTAATTATTAAATTAATAAATTAGATTAATTAATCTAATATTTATCATTATGATTTCATTAATTATTGATAAATGTTGATAATATAAATATTTACTAATAATAACAATACGAATACAGCCACAATTCCAACACACTCCCAGTTCATTTAATGTTTCAATCAATTTTTAAATCAATAGTATCTTTTAATATTTTCGTAATTATCGAATAACTCCTCAGATAAAAGTAACTGCGCTAAAAATGCGTAAGGTATGAGATGGCAATCTAGTTATGATACATAAAACTACAAAAATATCTTTGTTCGTAATTGAAAGTTTTTCCATAATTTGTTTATTATAATAAATTATTTTAATATTTTTTAAAAAATGATAAATATAAGTAATTGCATCAAATAATGTTCCAGGTTTCGATAATCTCTAATATTTTGTTAACCGAATTCTGACAATAATCGAATTTATTAAATTTGAGGTATTGTAGTATAATTCATATTGTCGTACTTCCATGTATTGCTACAACTTGTTAAATATGCTCACAATTAGAAATTGTCACAAAAATGTTTTTTTTATAAAATTTATTTATATTTTTAACATAAATAGCTATTTTTTAATAAAAAATGTATTTAATAATTTTAGTAATTTATTATTAATACAGAGTTGTATTACAAATGACGGTTTTGCCCGCTTACAAAATTGTATAATTCAAATTGTATGATTTTACATAAACGTAAAAAAAGTATCGTCTATACAAACGGGATTAATGCAGCGTCGCTTTTAAATTTATTTGAAGATATTCAGGTCCCAATTAACGATAAAGGGTTATCAGTATTAGGATCTCCTATCGGTAATGAAACGTTCGTGGAAGATTTTGTTCACAAAACCACTAAATTAATGATCAACACCATCGCTCGTCTTACTGAAGTTGAACACACCGATCTTCAGATTGCATATGCAGTTTTAACCAGATCTATTCAGCACAAGTGGAATCATCTCCAGATATCTTGTATTTGTGACGCTGATTGGTTTGTTCCACTGGCTTCGTCGATCAGGTCAATGCTAAAATGTTTAATTGGATCCAATCCAGTTAGTGACGATATTTTATGGCGAATTTACAGTCTAAGTGTACTAAACGGGGGTATTGGTATCAAAGATCCAAGTACTTACTTCGATGGTAAATATGAAGCCTCCCGTAGATTGTGTGAGCATTACATAGATGGTCTCACATATGTTGACGTCAATCTTAGACAGTTAACCGTTTATAAAGAGATTCAAAAAATCGAGTATCTAAAGAACAGGACGAGCGATTTTGCCTAATGCAAACCCTTGATCCGGTCCTTAAAAGTTCCATTGAGCACGCATCAGTAAAAGGATCATCCGCTTGGCTGACCGTATTTCCAACGCAAAATACACAAACGAGAATGAAGCAGCATTGCTTTTCGCGACTCAATTTTAGCAAGGTATGGTGCACTTCCAACAGATGCTCCCAGAACATGGCAGTGTGGTGGGGCAAACTCTATCTCTCATGCATTCTCGTGTCCAGTTAGCAGATTGCCCTCAATGAGACACGACGTAATTCGGGATTTTCTCGCAGAAAGTTAACATAGGTGTGTCACAACGTCCAAATTGAGCCTAATCTGAGTCCCATCGGTGAAAGTGTCAAATTTCGCAATCGCACTGCTACAACGGATCCTGAAGCAAGATTAGATATCTCATGTTCAGGCCTTTTTGGAGACAGAACGGAACGTACTCTCATAGATATCTGCGTTTTTAATGCTCACGCTCAATCTAACTTCTCCAAGAGTCTTAATTCATGCTTTCATTTTCACGAATCAAGAAAAAGAGGTAAATACCTATAGCGCGTTACGGATATCGAACGAGCTTCATTCATTCCCGCCGTCTTCTCAAGCCATGGTGGAGCTGGTAAGGAGACCGGTATTTTTTTAAAGCGGATGGCCAATTGCATCTTTCAGAAACATTATACATCATACTCTGACTAAATACTAAGGTTGAGAGAAAATATTGGTATTGTTTTAGCCAAAATGTCCTCGCGCTGTATCCGAGGTGCGCGCTCAGCAATTCACCGACCGTGTAATAGCGCCCTTTTTGCGAAACCCACTTAACTATCTTGACAATTTCAACATTGCTATCTATTTAATTTCAATACACATGACCCATTTGCGGGTAACCAATTTATTTGTAACTGTTATTATTATCCAAAATTATGTGGATCGTACCTCGACGCCTCGGCTTCGAACCTACCTCCGTATAATTAAATTCTACAATTCTTCCTATCGTTGATAATCTCGTTTTCCTAGGCTTACATTTTGACAACCGACTTTCACTTAAACCTTTTGTTAGAGATAAAGTACGCTCATCTACCATGATACTCCGCAACCTCCGTCAAGTTCGTAGATTGATCGATTTCCATTGTATGACTCTCATATCTTCTCTCCTTTTTTCTAGACTCGATTATTGTCTTAGTCTATTTTCCAACTCACCCAAATCCACTCTTCTTCCCCTACAACGCATCGTCAACGCAGCCATCCGAATTCTCCTCTGTCTTCGTCGTTTTGATCATACATCCTACCATTTTGCTTCTCTCGATTTGCCTACAATTTATTGTCGTGTTCAAATTTGTCTTCTTATCGTTGCTTTCCGCCTTGTAACTTTTCATACCCCTTCATTTATCAACCTTCCTTTTGTTGATAATTCTCGTCCTGTTTACTGTTCCTTGCGTTCCTGTAATTCCCTTCTTTTACATGTCCCAAACTACTCTACCTCCTTTGGACTCCGCTCCTTCCTGGTGGCTGCTCCTCTATCGTGGAATCATCTGCCCATTCATATACGCCAATCAACTTCCTTGCAGTGCTTCAAACGACAAATCCGATCCCATTTAAACAATTTATCTGCTTGACTTTTTCATTTTTGTTTGTGGACTTGTAAGCGTACAGCTTGTACGCATTTGCCACATTAAATAAATTTGTATTATTAATAAAATAATAAAAATAAAAAATTGACAACGAATTGAGCCGAGGCTCTTTACAAGTTGCTTCACAAAATAAAAAGAATAAGAGTCGTTTTGTCCCTCCATCATCAGATAAACTACTGAAAATCCCACCGTTGTCTTGAGAAGGAAGGGTCATCATCCAGTAGGGCGCAAAAACTTGAAGCAGTAGACGACAAAACGGTCGCACTCTGAAGCGAATTCCAAGATCGTACGACTCGTTTGGCAAAGCAGGAAACTGCATGCATGTACCTTTGTGTTTTCAGCATCAGGGGGTGTCCGCGAAGAGAAGGTTGACCTCTCAGTTGCAGTAGATGTGACAGTGGATGATCTTAGTATGCAGAATTTTCCAAACAAGAGAGAGATCTCGCTTGTCACGGATATATCGCAGACAAGGCATATTTAATATCTGGAGGCGTTTCCCGTAGCCAAAAATATGCAGCCCTGAGACTAATTTAGTTGTTGATCTGAACACTTTCTCTAATGCACGACGCTCATAAGTAGTTTCGGGATAACAAGCTGGCGATGCGTATAAGATATGGCTCAAGAAAAACGCATTTGCTAAGGTATGGTAACATAACGGATCTATGCCTATCAGAGCTCGACGAGTATGTCCTATTAAGCGTTTTGTGATGCAACACACGTAGTCTGAATGCTTTCGAGTGGATAAGTCAGCACAAACCCAAACTCCCAAATCTTTATATGAGTTGGTTCTTTCGATACTAATTGAACCAAACTGGTACTCACCTCCAAGATGATCACATGATCTTCGTGATATACGCATACATGTACATTTAGCGGAATTGATCCTCAAGTGATTTCGTATAGACCAATTGGATATAACGTCGACGTCGCTTTGTAAATGCTGTTTGTCAAGATCGGAAATAATAGGTCGCCAAACTTTAAGATCATCTGCATATAATAAACTGAATGAACTGATATTTGGTATCAAATCGTTGATATAAAGACTGAATAAGATGGGACCCAATACACTTCCCTGTGGAACACCTAACAACACTGGAAATGGACTCGACAGCGACTCATTTACTCGTACGACACTTTGTCGGTTGGAAAGGAATACACGAATCCAGTTTATGATCCTCTTATCAAGATGAATGTGCTCCAACTTCTCAATAAGACGCGTGTGATTAACTGAGTCAAACGCTTTTGAGAAATCAAAAAAATGACATCAACTTGTATGCCTTGATCATAATAGTGATACCAATTTTCACGTGCATGTACAAGATTAGTAGTCGTGGAATAACCTTTTCGGAAGCCATGATGTATTGGGTTCAAAATTTGAAATCTATTTAGAAATTCTATTATTCGTCGCTTAATCAATCTTTCTAGCACACGACAACACACGCAAGTGAGACTAATAGGCCTATAATTGTCAATGGACGAACTATCCCCTTTCTTATAAATAGGACAGATGATGGAATTCTGCCAATCAGAAGGAACAACGCCAAAAGCAACAGACGCAGAGAAAATATTGTAAAGCGGATGACATATTATGTCAGCGATGTTGCGCAGATATACTGGCGGTAAGCCATCTGGACCCGCACCTGCTTTGCATTTAAGTTTCCGAAGCTCTTGGAGAACATCATCACATCGGAAGAGGTCGCTGGTGTCATCTCCCTTTCAAATGTACACGGATCACCAATTGTCACATCCTTATGGTCAAGATTATAATAATAAGACTTTATTAATAAAAATACATAAATGGAAGTGTCGTTTAACAAGAAGTCCGTTAGAAAAAAAATAAACAGTCAGTCAACAGAAAAAATAGGTCAACAATTTCTTTGTCTTCTTCCTATTAAGGCCTCAAATCAATGGGGATCTGAGCCCCCCCCAACCAATCCAGCACGCCGCTTTCCGATTGAACCACCCGGGGTCTTTCACCTCCCGAAGAATCCAATCGGTGCGGACGATGTTGGGTAAACGAGAGACGAGGAGCTTAAGAAACCTTAGCCTTTGCTCTGGGGGACGTCCTCTTGAGAAGAAGACTAATCCCGAGATAGCCCAGGTACCCCAAAGGCGCACCTGGGTTTTCCCATTCAACGACAGATGCTGGGCCCGTTTCAGAGCCCACCTAGCTTTCTTCAGGATACGTTTAAGTCTATCCAGGTCAGCTTTCGCCGACCAGTTCACCGTAACGGTGAACCCCAGGTATTTTACTCGACTTGTGAAGGAAGGGAGTGGTTCAGAGGCAAATATGGAGGAGAGCGCAGAGAGTGCTAATCTCTTAAGTTTTTGCTTTGTAGCAGGTGTGCCATGAAAGACGACCACCTGCGATTTAGCTGAGTTTAAAATAAGATTGGATATGGGTAACTGGTCTTTTAATCTTAAAAAGAAATGGCTGATGTCAGAGACTACGTCTTTACACCTGTGTCCAGTGAACAGGGCTGTGGTGTCATCAGCGTACACCACAAGACGTTGTTCGCGTTTAAATATTTTGAATAGTTTAATAGAGGCAGCAAGATATAAGATAGGAGAAAGTGGGGATCCTTGAGGTACACCCGTAATAGGGTAGAACTGACGCGCATCAGGGTCGTCTTCATAGTAAAATCGCTTGGTATACAGCAGGATCTCCACTCTGTTCACAATTCTCGCAGGCAACCCGAGGGACCTGAGAGAAGAGATAACAAAGGGAATGGAGATGCGGTCAAATGCAGCGGAAAAATCAAGGAAAACAGCCACAACTAGACGATGGCTATTATCCCGACAAAACTGCTCCACCTCACCAACTGCTGAATGGACCGAGCGACCTTTGACGAACCCATGAAAACCTGGAGGGATCAAATTACGCCTACTTAAATGGTCGCGGATTTTACGCGCAAGCGCTTTTTCGTAAATCGACACGAGGGCATTTTGAATCGAAATGGGTCGCAGATCTTTAGGGCATGAGCAGGATTTTTTCTTAGGAATAAAAACACGCTTACTAATATTGATGCCTGCTACATCGGATGGGGAGGCTAAAAGCATTGTGACGGCCACCTCTCTTCTCTGATCAGCTGTCAAAAGCTGACAGACCAGAGAAGAAAGTGGAACGACGGATTTGGAGATGCCCGGGAGTGGACCCTAGGAGTTAAGGATATCCGTAAAAGATAGATCCCTACTCCTGAAGTTACACCAAGGCGGGATTGGTTGAGGTAATAGAGCGGCTCCATAGTTGTGTAGGGCTAATGACTCCTCCAAACTTTTATCAAGGCCAACATTCTCTATCCAACCCAATGCTCTATCCTTCCAGCAAACAAACTTCTCCTTCTTGAAAATCTTCTAAAAGGAAGACTGAGAAGGATTAATGCGAGCAATACTCGTCCTATTCCTACTCAGCTGGAACCTATATCTAGTGCTCCAGTATTCATTCGAGAGAGCCTATCTGGCGGAAACATAGAGATTAGGGAGGTTAAGCAATTTCGCTAGGACCTTGAGTTTCGTCGGAGTAGGATTGTATATACGAACTTTATAGGTAGTTGATAAAATTGCGGTAGCTTGCGAAAAGAGGTAGGTATTAAATTCGGTCAAACTCTCATTTCTTATTCTGGGAAAGAGTTAGATAGCCGCTTGAAAGAGGGCCACTCTGATCGGATCAAAGTGAAACCTCCTTCGAAGCAACATATCTTCCTCAATCCTCCAACGAATTAGGTCATGAGAGGTGGACGATTGCTGGCGCGACTGTTCAGTGCAGAAGGGTTTTAACAACCACCTCGAGTGAAGCAGTAAAATGTCGAGGATAGAATTTGTTGATGTGCAATGAAAGGTAGGTGACGGGGTTTGTGAATAAGATAACCGTTCCTAGCTCTGCGAAGTGCTGCATTGATCCAACGACCAGTTCTGTCGTTGAAATCCCCAAGTATCATGTCATAACCGCTGTCAATAATAATATCCAGGAGGTCACGGTTCTTGTGAATTTCCCCTGGACGGATGTATACATTGGCTAGACTTATGCGTTTACCGTTCTTATTGAGTGAAACTAGTAAACAAGAAAGGGCTGGACATGAGTAGTTTAATAGGAGGGAGGACCTTAAGGAGCACTTAACTAAGGTCAAGAGTCCTTGAGATGAAGAGGAGTGAGGTGGGGTTATGTACGGAGTATAGTGGGAACAAATATGCTTTGGGATAAATCGAGTAATGTCCTGGGGGAGACGGATAGACCGCGTCTCCTAAAGGACTATAACATCTGCATCTCTACCAGATAGAAGTCTAAGGGCGGAAGCACCTCCCGAGTTCCACTGAAGGATATTCAGTGAAAAAGGCTCACGAGTACTCTGCATTGTGATGGATTAGTTGGATGGGGGATTGCCTACCTAGACAAAGCTAGGTGCAGGAAGGTTGCCCTTCCCACCACTAGCCCCGTCGCGGGTCGTACCCCCAGGGCAATATCTTCATTTCCCAGAGAAGCCTTCTTATCCTTGATCATCTTCCCCACCTTGGGGGTGGGACTGTTCTGGCCGAAGCCCCCTCTTCTTGGAGTGGGGGGTTTTAAGCTCGTTAGGCATGGGGGCAGCTGTTGTCCCTACAAAAGAGGATAGCAGAGGTCCAATCATTGTTTGAAATTGCGAAAAAATTACTCGTTTCTGGTTATCAAGAAGTTGAATGATGTCAGCGTTTGACATCCGGTCGGCTGATGAACCAGCAGCAGAGGCGTAGTTGATCGGGGTTCTAGGCTTAACAAACAGTTGTTTATATTCTTTAAATATTCTGCAGCGCCTTGACCAGGCCGGATGTTCCCCTCCACAATTAGCGCAAGAGGAGGAGGCCTGACATCTTTCCCTTTTAAAGTATACTGTCAATCCCCAGCACCACAAACACCGCATACCAAGGCCTTGCTGCATGTAGAGTACCAGTGGCCCCAGGCATGGCACTTGTTACAGTGTGGGAATGTGAGTCGGTCTTCGTCAATTAGAGTGAATCCTAAGTTAAAACCTAGGAAAGGATTCGCTGACGATTTAGAAAGAAGCAGACCGGAATCAAGATCTGTATTTGCAAAAGCCACTGGGAGGGGGTCGCCCCCTTACCTAGGACTAGCCTCACTGATTGGAGGCCATACAATTTTTTCAGAGTTATCAAATCTTCTTTGTTAGAAACAATGGAAAATTAGATATTTTAACTGAGCACTGAAGGGGTTTCAACGTTATGGAACCAGAGTCCAAAAGGTGCTTGTCAAAATAATCTTTGTATTCCTTTAATAAAAAGGCATTCGGGAAGGAAGCTCTTACAGTATTGTCCAAAATCTTCACTGAATTGAACAGCACCCTGTTTGGATGAATTGATACAAACTTTCGCAAAAAGGTTGAGAAGAGATTGTGTTTCTCTATTGGTTTTTTTGAATTGATGATGCACAGGTTAGCTAATTTTAGAATCGGGGGTAGCAGCCCCTTATCTGCATTTAATAAACACGAAACATCACTAACCTGATTAGAATTGTCTCCAGTAGACGAAAGAATTGAACCAGATCGTTCATTACTACCATATTTCATTGTAAAATCACCAAAAGTTGTAGAGCTTTGAAGCTCCGATAGCGTTTTAGCATTCATTTTTTTGTTATTGAAAACAAGATAATGGTCAAGATTCAAAGAATGAAAATGATTTTAAACATATTTGATATCTGCAAAGTATCAGTTATGAATTTCCCATCGTCACGTTGAATACAATTTATAGGTTTACAGCGCGTATGCTTAGCATTCACATACCTAAAGAAAGAGCGGGGATCACGGTGACAGTTTATACTTAGCTGATTTTCGAAAGATCGCCTACCAGTTCGCTTCATGGACGTAACGAGGTTTCGCCATTTCTTATAAGTGCTGAAATTAGCTCTGTCTTTACGATAGTTATTAAAGGCCTTACGTCTCATCTTTAAAGCATGTTTTATGTCGCTATTAAACCAAGGCGGTGAGATCGATGTCAAACAGTGTTTACTCTGAAGAGGTGAGAAACGATTAAGGAGGTGGTACAGAGTATCCCTGAAAAACTGCCATGAATATTCGACGCCAACATCAAAAGCATCCAACCACTTTACCCCAACGATATATTTATTTACTAGAGCAAAGTCAGTTCTGAATGGGTTTACAGACGATGTCGGATTTACGCCATGTAGTGGGCATCACTCAGACCAATCGAAATGACCACATGATCTGAACGACCTATTGGGTCCAGATAGCTTAACCTTTCGAGAATGTCATATGGTACAGTAAAGCATAAATCCAAAAGTGATTGTGAATCCAGTGAAAATCTTGTACTCTGACTGGCATGTTGCTTAAGAGCCAAGCTGTTTATTAAGCCAAGTAGCTTCAAACTCTCGACATCCGAGTCATTGGAAGTGTAATTAACCCAATTGACAGATGGCATGTTGAAATAACCGAGTACAACAAATCTTTCACAAGATCTACTTCTCTCCATTAAAGCAGCTATGCTATCTGTGTTTGATCTTGGAGAACGATACACAGTCAATACCGTTATTGGGTGTTGACAATATAGCTTAATACACAATGCTTTATTATGGTTAATAGCATCACTAAGAGTTTCAATTACTCGGAATTGAAGCCTATTAGAGATATACGCGATAACACCTCCTCCAATCTTGCCTGTTCTATCACTTCTACTTATGCTGTATCCCTCAATGAATATATCTACGTCTGCTATTGACGAGCTAAGCCAAGATTCTGTGAAAATACCTACATCTGGTACGATATCTTGAGAGAGACATTTTATTTCATCTAACTTATTAAGTAGACTACGAATATTCAAGTAAATGATTTTTAAACCACCATTATTTGTGCTCAACTTGAAGGAAAAATCGCGAAGAGATTTTCGAAATTCACAAATACACCGATCGACATTGAGGCAAGGTGAAACAGTGAATATTTCACGTCTTAGGCGGAGGGCGCCAAAGTGGTAAGAAGGTTTACAGGATTGAGCACATCTGACAGTCCCTTCCAATGAATATGTAGACGCCTCCGCACAACTTGCAAATTTTGCATTGTCAAATGTTTTTCATCCAACTCTAATCGACATGCTAACTCTGATTTAGCCTCTTTTAAACTTAATCGATTATCTATGCTCAGATCGCGTAGCAGACGTATACTCGATCATATCAAACGATTTGCGCCGTTAAAGATTATGTGAATAATTTCAGCAGAGTTGAACACCACTTTGAGCAGTCTGGGTCTCAACTCATTACTTATCTTACCGAAACGAAAAGCGGCCTTTATCTTCATGCTCTTAACAACTTCGTCTTGACATTCATGCAATACCACCGAAAAAATGGATTGTAAATGACCCAAGTCGTCATCTAATCGTGCCCAGCTATTTATAGCGACAGATTCCTTTACGTTTGCAATAATTACACACTGTTAACGGTTATGAAAGTCTTCCCTTCTTCGTGGTACCTGACGAGAGTAATATGCAGATGCCATGCTATTAAGTGAAGGAGTGTCTTGAGAGTTAATCACGTTTGCTTCTGAAACACCTCTAAGAAGTACAGACCTAGTCATACCTACTTAATGTTGAATGTTACCTAGCGTCATTATTGAGTATTTTATGGCTTCATGGTGAGGTTGTGCGTTTATTGCTGAAGATCGTCGTCGCGATATTTGCAGTTTCGAGTTGTGAGACATTTCTGAGCGGACAGCAGATACGTTCGGTTCGTCGTTATCCACCCGGTTGTTATTACTACCAGACTGTGATTTGGGGATGTTAGCAAAGGTAGCACGTTTGTGCAGGTTGCATTCAGCTGATACGCATTCGGTAGAAACTGCGTTTACCGGAATAGATCTATTTGGAACATGAGAAAATCTATCACACTGCAATACCTTTTCCAATTGCTTTAAACGTTCGACCAACACATTGATTTGCTTCGCCGCACAAAATCTACAATAGAATGGTGGCCCGTCACCAGTATCACCACCCAAATCACAAATTTGTGTTACCGATGTCCAAATTTTACAACCGCTAGTTGAACATTCCACTTGTACACTCTCGAATTTCCTGTTGTTGTCGGTATCCCCTGAGTTTGCTTGCCTACCTCTTGATACATTTTTCTTCTTGGCACACATTGTCAGGATTCTCGATTCGTCTTTGATTGTTTAAAGATAATTGAACAATTATTGTATGTATTTTATTGTAAGTAGCTTTAATCAACAATTTTTATCAAGTCAATTTTTTTTATCAAGTCAATTTTTATCAAGTCAATTTTTTTATCAAGTATTATAATTTTTTTGAAAAATATATCCTTTATTATAAGCTTTTTTCCTATCCTGTCGTAAAATCTTGTATTTTATAGCAGTTATTTTTTGGACTTTCGTCATTTGCTCCACAAAAAAAATGAAAAAATAAATGAATTTCTCTCTAAAATGCTTAAAGGGTGGTATCCACTAAATTTTCGAACTTTTGCATTAAAAAACATTAAAATCCAAATATTTTACTATAAACTATGATTAATGTTGCTGAACAAAATATTATACCGACGTGTTTTATGACAATGGGGAACAATATATCAACACATTTGTTATCATAACCCTTCTAGTCTATGTTCAGATTATTGATTAATTAAGTTGTAGATTTAAACAAACAATACACCCATATCGTCATCAATTCCAATAATTGAACATCCTTATACTTCGGGACCATTTATATGTTCGTTTACCCACTTTTGTTAGTCAAAATCAAATCCAATGACATCTCCGATCATCCGATTCAACACTCCACTCCCGTTACACATGCTCCAACCATTCTTATTTCTCCATACTCTCCCATTCACGTATCACTTACCAATAATCTATATCCTTCCGTCAAAATCATTTCCAGATTTTGTAAATGGCATCTTATAATCCCATTATTGAACCTACTCTCTCACACACTCCTCGTTCAACTACGTACCAAACTTCCATTCATCTTCCTCATTCTAACAATGCTGACGGTAAAGATTTTCATGTCGTACCTTCTCTTTTCTATTCCTCCCCCAATCTAAATAAATCTTAAACTTCTTTATTCTCTACACGTACTCTTTACTCCACCTCCCCCGTATAACTTCTCAATAATTTACATCATTCCGTAAAAATCATATCCAGTAACATCTCCGATCATCTGATTCAACACTCCATTCCCGTTACACATGCTCCAACCATTCTTATTTCTCCTTACTCTCCCATTCAAGTATCACTTACTAACAATTTATATCCTTCCGTCAAAATCATTTCCAGTAACATCTCAGATCAACTGATTCAACACTCCTGTCACACATACCCCAAACCTATCTTAATTCTCTTTACTCAACCTCCTACGTATCACTTCCAAATAATTTACATCCTTCCTTCAAAATCATCTCCAGTCACATCTCTGATCAACCGATTCAACACACCACTCCTGTCAAACTTGCTCCAACCAATCTTAATTCTCTATCAAGCACCACTGTCATTTCTACTTCTATCTGCTCATCTGCCTCGACTCCTACCAGCTCTGTATGTCAACCACTTCTACGAAATCTTTTTCCTTCGCGCGATCGCTGTATTATCATATAAGACTTAAAGTTTTCCGAATCTGCTTCTCCACAATCTCGCCTCGATGAAGATGTATCTGCTTTCAGGTCTATCTAATCAAACATTCATTCTGATGATAACCCATCCCTCATCAATAATATCGCTCCTGCATCTTATATTCGTTTAAACAAATCCACTAAATTCATTTAGCTCAGTCCTGCACTCTTAAAAATCGTTTTCCGACATAGTTCACATTCCTCTTCGGTACTCTCCCAACGTTTTAAACTTCTTACCACTTCTTTTACTTGTGGTATCTTTCATGACCGCTCTACTTCTGATATTGCCCAGCTAAAGTTAGCTCACATTAAGAAATATCGACGTGAAACAAACGGTGAGTCATATCTATCAATCCGTAAAATCAACGGAAATTTTCACGTCGAAGGCACAAGGCTAAAAATCCGATGGCGTCCCGTCTCTTCCCCAGTCTTCTTTGCTACTCGATCTCGATCCTGAACATACTTTTCGTCTTAGTTTTTTTAACACTCGGTCCATTCTTCATAAAGTTGATCTGCTCCTTGATATCTTCGATTAATTATCTAACGATATTCTCTGCATCACCGAATGCTAGCACTCTGACTCTGACGATCGTGCTATTCGTAGTCTATGGCGCTCTGGTTGTTCTCTAGTTGAATCAGCTAGTCCAATGGTCTCTTCCATATCTACTGCTACTAAGCATGGCGGTATTGTTGCCATTGCTCGTCACCCAACGTCTCTACGTAAAATAAATGCTAACATCCCTTCCACTTCTTTCAAATTGCTAATATGCAGATCATAATTTCTTTTCCCTCTCGAACTTGTGATTGTATAAGCTGCCCCCTCACGTATTTGCATATATTTCTCACTGTTCCTTGTCTTTTACTCATACATTTGTTCTAGGTGACTAACATTCGTATTGATTGCCCGGCCGAATCTGACTCTATCACTCTAACCAACCTTTTTTCAGATTTTAACTATGAATTACTTTCAACAAGCCACACTCATATTCGCGGAGGTGCTCTCAACATCATTGCTGTTGCCAACTGCTTCAATGCATATACCTCCTTGTCAATTACTGATCATGGTTTGTCCGATCATTATCTTGTCACTTTTACTCCTCCCCATCCTCCTTCTCCGCCTTTAAAATTAGCTACTCCAAGTTCACCCTAGAAACTTTTCGATATCTCTATTCTCTGTGCAGCCATACTCAATTCTTCACTCTTTTCACTTCCACTTAACTATCGTTCTAGCGATGATCTGTGCATTCAGTTTGATTCTGAACTTATGTCTATCATCAATAACCTTCTGGCTAGTCGACTACGACGTTCTCAGCTGTTGCGCCATGCTCCCTTGTTCGATTCTGACTGTTGTCTTTCTAAGCGTGGACTCCGTTACTCTATTTCGTGTGTATAATCGATTTCTTGAACGTTCTCCGAACTCACTCACTCCAAATCTCCGTGATTCCTACTTTCCTCAACGCCGTTCATATCTCATTCTTATACGTACTAAACGTACTCTCTTTTGGTGAAATCAACTTGAGTAATCTTCCAACTCTAAATCTCATTGGAAAATCGTAAACTCAATTCTTTCACGATTATCTACCCCTTGTAAAATAAATCCTGAGGAATTTTCATCTTATCTACAAACTAAGCTATCTAATTTACTTTCCATACTACCCATAGCCCACTTTTATCCACTCTTCTCTTTAAATACTTCCCTCCCAGAGCTTTTACACCTTCTTTCCATTTCGTCTGATGAAGTTTCTTCGGTTCTTCTGTTATTACCTAATAAAATATCTCCTTCTGACCCAATTCCCACTCACTTGCTTAAAAATATCTGATCCTCTATCTCAATTTTCCTAACCACATTGTTTAACTCGTCCATCCGTAGATGTACATTTTCTTCCATCTGGAAACTCGCCACTGTTCCTCCTCTCATCAAAAAGCGATCTATCGACCCCTCACGTTATCTTCGTACCGTCCTATCTCACTTCTCCCAACCCTCTCTAAACTCCTTGAGCGTCTCGTTCTCAAGCAAATTCATGCATATCTCTTTTCCTCCAACTTATTTCCACCCTTCCAAGCCGCTTTTCGCTCTAATTACTTTACTGAAATTGCCTGTCTTAAAGTTTATAACGACTTACTCATATCGCGCGATCATAAATTATGTAGTGTCATAGTTTCTCTTGATCTATCGTCTGCTTTTGACATCGTCGATCACTCGATTCTTCTCCATCGCCTTCGTCATGATTATGGTTTCTCTTTACCAACTGCATCATGGTTTTCTTCATATCTATCAAACCATACATTTTGCGTTTATTCTAACTATTCTCTCTCATCCATCATCCATCCAGTCCTGTGTTCCACAAGGCTCCGTATTAGGCCATTTGCTTTTCTCTCTTCTTATCGGTGGCTTTCTTCGATTTCTCATACATTTAACTTCCATGTTATGCAATATACTGATGACATTCTCGTCTATGATCATGCACCTGTTTATCGTATTACCGATCTTAGTGTTTCTGCTTCCGACTGCCTTGTCTCAATTTTCAATCATCTTTCTTCTCTTCGTCTTTCTCTGAATCCGAATAAATCATAAATAATGTGGATCTTTCCTCGACGCTTCAGCGTAGAACCTCCCACCGCATCATTAAATTCTACAATTCTATTTATCGTTGACAATCTAGTTTTCCTAGGCTTTCATTTCGACAACCGACTTTCACTTAAACTTTTCGTTAGAGATAAAGTACGCTCATCTACCTTGATAATCCGCAACCTATGTCAAGTTCGTAGATTTATCTATTTCCCTTCTTGTATGACCCTCACATCTTCTCTCCTTTTTTCTAGACTCGATTATTGTCTTGGTCTATTTTTCAACTTACCTAATTCCACTCTTTTTCTCCTACAACGTATCGTCAACGCAGCCGTCCGAATTCTCCTCCGTCTTCGTCATTTTGATTATACATCCCACCATCTTGCTTCTCTCGATTTACCTACAATTTATTGTCGTGTTCAAATTCGTCTTCTCGTTGCTTTCCGTCTTGTAACTTTTCATACCCCTTCATTTCTCAACCTTCCTTTTCTTGATAATTCTCGTCCTGTTTACTGTTCCTTGCGTTCCTGTAATTCCCTTCTTTTACATGTCCCAAACTACTCTTTATCACGTTTCCGAATAATGTCGAGTGGGGTACCTCAAGGTTCAATAATAAGTCCTACCCTTTTCAACATATATATATGTATATATATATATATATATATATATATATATATATATATATATATATATATATATATATATATATATATATATCAATGACATATGTGATGTCAATTGCTTATTTTCAATGTAAGCCGATGGTATCAAAATTTGGAATGGTATTCGGAATCTTTCAGATCATAACCGGCTTCAGATGGACATAGATTTCATACACTCGTGGTGCAACTCACATGATCTTACTATTAACATAGAAAAGACCTATCACATGCATTTAGGTCAGTTGATGTACTGGCTCGTACACTTTAGGCGGTGCTACCATTAAGAATGTTGATCAAGTTAAGGATCTCGGTATTATATTATCTAATAATCTGTCATCGGGTCGTCATGTAAGATATATTGTAAGCAAATGTCAACGCATTCTAGGGCTACTTCAAAGAAAAAGGATTTTTTAACGTTTAATATATACAACTATAACTAACTACTTACAAACAACGAGGAACGAAATTACAAATGACAACAGGTCGGCCACTTAAAGCAGATGTTGTTCCTTCTAAGCGAGATGATGACAGTGAGCGTTCAGTAATACCACATGAAAGTCGGTTCAAAGACGAGCAAGCCTTGCATGCCAATTCTGTTAATATGTCCCAGGACATATCATCTACAGACGGAAGTAGTCACCGTGATATTAAATGTTCTAATTCACAATGTCCTGTTTGGACCACTGTGTGGATACAACGTCAACTACCTGTCAATTTCCTCGATAAAGATTTCATTTGTGGATTTTGCGCAGCTACTTTACAGACAAATGTTCTTGAACTTCAGAGGCAAGTATGTTCGTTGTTATCGGGTAACATGCTACCATCACCAAATAATTCCTATGCCCAGCTAGATTCAGTGTCGCGTCATGTTCCAACTAGTTTAACAAGCCAAACAAATGAAACTGTTCGATATACTGTTTGCAACCAATCGATTTTTTGTGATGACATTCCTGGAAGAGATCAAAATATGTTGATGAATATTGGCGAACATACGGTCTCGGTTAATAATTGTGTGCCTCTCGTATTAAGAACGACCAGTTATATGACTGAAACGACTATAAACAACGACAAAATTCTGCCTTCCCAGTCATCTGATAGATTGCAAACTCCCGCAATTCGTATAAATCAACTATCTCATAACACGCAACCAGTTAAGGTTGATTGTATTAGTGCTTCTCACGAAAAAATAGGAACTAGCTCAAATATTGGCACATGGTGAAAGCAACTTATCAATTCAGAATTTTCAGGTAGTGCGGCGGCGCCTCCAAATCAGTTTGCAAGGCCTATTGAACACAGTAGATATTGCTTCCAAGCGTGATTCGACGCCGACCGCATGAATAGTGAGTGCATCTACCAAAATTTCATAAGAAGCTCTATTGCCCTGTTCAAGTCAGGAACTCAAAATAGTTCGTCATCTAAATGTACAATAAATAAAGGTTCTCACCAAATTCTATACTCTAATGTGCGTAGTGTGTTTAATAAAATTGATGAAATTGGATTACTGATTCACGACTATCAACCGATAATTGCAGCTTTTACGGAATCGTGGCTAAACCCTTTCATCTCCAATAATGAAATTTTGTTAAAAGGATATGTTGAGTACCGCAGCGATATAATAGATAAGCAGAGTGGTGGTATATTACTATATATACGTGACACAATAAAGTTCCATGTCCTAGAAACTTTTAACGACCCCCTAACTTCAAACGAACTTTTAGCGATCAGATTATACCGCCCATTCTCCTTGATACTTGTAGTCGGTTTACCGAAGCCCTACTTCATGTACTAATAGCATCGTGCAACGCTTATACCAGTTATCGGACCAGCCGATATTGGTTGTTGGTGACTTTAACATGCTTACAATAGATTGGAATACATACAGTTGTAACTTGCCTTCTGACTTTGGTTCCATTGTGTTACTTCAAACAATCAATGATCTATACCTTACTCAACATGTCAATGGATTTACCAAAATATCTTCTACGTATCGTTCTCTTCTTTATCTGGTTTTGTCTTCTCCAGGACATATTGTCACTTGCGTTAATCACTTGAATCCAGTTGGTTGTTCTGATCATGCCACCTTATTAATAGATCTTATACTTAGTATCCATATCAATAATTCCTGTGTTAACAGATTCAACCCTTTTAAAGCCAACTACAACAAAATGAAGGAGTTCCTTTCTATCGTTTTGTGGCTTAATGCTTATTCTATCGTGAGTATTGATCCCGCCTGGCTGTTTTTCAAAGACACATTGTATTCAGTACTTACACACTACGCCCTATTTGTACGTCAAACTGACGTCGGCTCATCTCCTCGTTGGTTTAATCGAGAACTCAAACAAGCACTGACTCAGCGACGCAACGAATTTCGTAATTATAAAGCAGGTAACTCTAGTTTTGAGCAATACTGACAGTATAGAAACAGAGTAACATCCTTGAAGAGACGTACGAGAGTAATCTTTGAAAATAATTTATCCGAACGATGTCGTCGTGACCCTGGATCACTCTTCAAATGCATTTAATCAAGAAAGCGTATAGCTAACAGTTCTCCTCGATTCTCGACAGCCAAGGTGATTTGGTATTGGACTCAAAGGAAATTGCGAATGTATTCGGCACACACTTCACATCGCTGAATTCGGCATTGAATGCTCCACCGCAAATAACTGACAGCTCGTATGGTTTAGTAGCTAATACTACTTCTGACATTGATAACTTTACTAGACCTGACTTAGTGTATAGTGAGTTGTCCCGTCTGAAACGCACGTCAAGTGCTGGTCCGGATCTATTGCCCTCAGCATATCTTCGCATCATAACTAACACCTCTATATAATATCTTCTGTGCCACACTCGTGCTAAGAAAGATCTTCACTGGAAGCGCTCTCTTATCTGCCTTATATTTAAACAGGGGTCTCGTTCCGACATCGGTAACTACATACCGATTAGCCTCACATGTGTCTGCTGTCACGTACTTAAACGCTTACTTCTGCGAAAAGTCACCACTTATTTGGCTTACTTCTGCGAAAAGCCAAATTTTATACAGGGACATATTTATATGCGTTATTTCAAAAGAGTTTGAAAAGTGGGTTATAATATTGAATTTTTATAATTCAAATTGTTTTTTGTAAAAAATAAAAGTATTCAAAACATCGCAAATTTATTTTTATCATTTAATCTTGTAGGGATTTAATGAAGCTTCGCCAATGAGGCTTTATTAAACAATATATAAAAATGCGAAGTAATGATAATTAAGACAAAATATTATGCCAATCTTTCTCCATCAGATAATCTTCCAGCTATAAGTGAGCTCGTCGTTTTCTATTAAAATTTGTAGTTAGAGAGAACTTAGTTTTACATGTTCTGCATCATCGATTCTGTTTGTATAGTATGTATTGGCAGAGTAAGTTGTATTCTGTTTATATTTTTGCACGAAGAACAGGGTACAGAAGTAGTATGTGTAGGATAGAGAACGCTTTACTTATACGTCCGGTATCTTGCCAGCCTTACAACCAGACTTTATATCGTTAGTTATAACAATAATATGACTAGTATCAGTTTCAATAGCTTAAATAAACTCTGATCGAATTCTGATTCAGTAGTCCGACCTGATTTTTTGTCATTATTGGATGAAATAGTAGCATTTGTCGGCATGGGAACAAGATCTTTGATAATATTTTTGTAATTTGTTCATCTTTCAATCTCATTGCCACATATTTTTGGTTGGATTATTCAAGATACGAGTCTTGCACAGGCGATACAAAAAGAAAACATGATAAACCAATAAATTTGGTTAAGCATCAAAAGGAAAAGAACCAAAGATCTCTTGGTAGAACAACGAATATGCTTCATTGGGTTGTCTTCTCCACTGTTAGGCAATGGGGATCAGATCCCTCAAGCCTACAATAGTGCGCCACCTTATGTTTTATCCGTCAGATGCAGTTTCTACTGAAAGAGCTGTCGAGCTTGCCGCACAAATTACTGGAATATGCTATATTCGTACAGGTCGCCCAAATAGCCCAATTATTTACAAAAACGACGAAGTCTTTACAGTCGGAAAAGCTAAAGTGTTACGTGAAAGCCCAAATGATGTTTGTACAATCGTAGCTTCCGGTGTTACTTTGTTTGAAGCACTTAAAGCTTGTGATGCATTCAGTCAATGCGGTAAACCTTTACGAATAATCGATCCGTTTATCATAAAGCCAATTGACAGAGATACAATAATTTTAAACGTAAGACAAACCCACAATCGACTCATTACCGTTGAAGATCATTATCCCGAAGGCGGTCTTGGTGAAGCTGTCGTTTCTACGATTTCGGATCAGAAAGATATAACTTCTATTATAATGGCCGTAAATGGTTTACCTCGAAGTGGAAAATGTGAAGAACCATTACACATGTTTAAAATTAACTCCGAAGCCGTAATTGCTATAGTAGAGGCAATTTGCCACTAGATACTTTATTTGCTCTTGTGCATTGATTATTAATTTGACTTGTGAATGCGCATGTTAGATAACTGCTGGCAGTTTTAGCATATGCCCCGAACGCTTTTTTCTCAAAAAATGTTGATTTCTTTACCACTAAGGGTATCACACCAGAGGGTCTAGTCGAGGTGTACTATGGTAGGCAATCTCGAGATAAGGAGCTTAAGAAACCTTGGTTTTTGCTCTGGAGGACATTTTCTAGAAAATAAGACTAATCTGAGATTGTCCAGGTATCCAAGAGGTGCACCTGAGCTTTTTCACTCATTGTCGGATGCTTGATCCGTTTCAATGCCCATCTAACTCTCTTCAGTACACTCTTGAATTTATTCAAGTCTGAACCGGTCAACCATTTAACCATAATGGTACACCCTAGGTATTTTACTCGATGTGTAAAGAAGGGGAGTGGTTGATTGCTCACAATGGAAGAGCGATCTGAGATTGCTAGTCTCTTTAGTTTTTTTGTTGTCGCAGGGGCATTATTAAATACTACCATCTGCGATTTACATGAGTTGAGAATAAGATTGGGCGTCGATAATTGATCTTTTAATCTTCAAAGAAGCGGCTGATGTCCCAGACTATATATATGAACCTGCGTCCAGAGAACAGGGCTTGGTATCATCAGCGTATACCACTACATGTTGATCGCGTTTAAATGCTTTAAAGAGTACGATAGAAGCAGCAGGATATAATATAGGAGAAAGTGGGGAAACTTGAGGCACACCTGTAATAGGGTGGAACTGACGAGCATCATGATTGTTTTCATAAAAACTGATTGGTGTGATCAGTGTCTCCACCCTGTCAACAATTCTTGCAGGTAACCCGAGGGTGCTAAGAGAAGAGATAACGAAGAGAATGGAAATGCGGTCAAATACAACGGAAAAATCAAGGAAAGCAACCACAACGAGCTGATGAATGTTAACCTAACAGAACCGGTGCACCTCACCAACTGCCGAATGAACCGAGCGACTTTTGACAAACCAATGGAAACTTGGTGAGATTAATTTACGCCTACTTAGATGGTTGCGGATTCTACGCGCAAGCGCTTTTTTAGTAGATGGAGATAAGTTAATTTTGTATCAAAATAGAACGCAGATCTTTCGGACATAAGACGACTCTTTTCTTTGATAAACATATTATCCGGCTAATATTGATGCCGATAACATCGGAGGGGAGGCTAATGGCGACCTCCTTTCTCGGACTATCCGTCAAAAGCTGACACACCCGAATACAGAGTGGGGCATGGGATCTGGACGTGCCCTGAAGTATACCCTAGGCATTAAGGATATCGGTAACCGATAAATCTCTGCTCTTTAAGTCACCCAGGGCGGGACTTGTTGGAGAGATTAAGTAGCTTTATAATTATGTAGGCTAGTGTGATGAAAATTACCTTACCATTAATATTGTAAATCTTAACCCTTAATGTTAACTATTTACACTTACTGATTTACTACTTTGTTTTGTAGATATTACTCAATAAAGCTTTTTTACAAGCGTATCTGTTTACACTACAATTTATTGAGTAATATTATGGCGGAATCTCATCTACGACCAGAGCGTCTGACGATATTACCTGACGATCCTAGAGCGCAGGATCACTTCCGTCATTGGTCCGTAACGTTCAAAAATTACATTCGAAAGCTGGCAGTAGAGGATGAAGACTCGCAACTATACACGCTATTCAATTTCGTATCGCCAGCAGTGTTTAAGCTCATCAGAACGTGTGTGAACTACACTGATGCCATGAAGTTGCTCAGTGAGCGATATGAGCGGCCAGTTAGCCAAGTATACGCCCGACACATGCTGCGGTGTCGGAAGCAAAGTCCGAATGAAACGTTCGACCAATACTTATCCGAACTACGTCTGCTGGCAGCGGAATGCAACTTCGAAGCCATGACCGCCGAGAGCTATCACGATGAGACGCTTCTTGACGCCATAATCACCGGAATCTATTCTGATCATATTCGCCAACGATTGCTGGAAAACTCCGAATTGCATTTACAAACAGCATGTACTCAAATTCGGTCTCTCGAATTAGCCGAGTCGAGGGTCAAATCATACGGCGCACCTAACCGGCTTGCATCTGCAGTACATAATGAATCCGTTGAGGAAACGGTATATCCCAACCACAACTCGACAGCCATAAATGCCGAGCAAGTCGCAGCAGCTGATAAATCAAGTACGTGGAAATCCTACTTCTGCGGTGGAAAATTTAAGCATACAAAGAAACATTGTCCCGCACGAAATTCGGTATGCAATAAGTGTCAGAAAACAGGACACTTCGCCAAGGTTTGCCGGTCGGGGCACTGTAACGCTGCATTCCAAAGTAACGGCGGGCTTTGCGGATCAAGCGGCAGCATTGCTACACAAAAGGTATTTGTTAACGGCATTTGCCTAAACGCTTTATTTGACACCGGGATCACATTGAACTTCGTAAGCTCGAATCACATAACACGATTAAATGTGAAAGTGTGGCGTCTGCAATCCAAAATATCAATGGCATCCTCCGGAATCCAGGTAACTTCAAAAGGTTCGATAACAGTCGACATTCGTATGCAAGGAAAGCTATTTCGTAACGTAAAACTACTGATTCTAGACGATCTTTGTTCAGACATCATCCATGGTATCGACTTTATGAAGAGACATTCCAACATACAATTTCGATTTCACGGTCAAGAAGAACCAATTTCATTGAGAGTAATAAACATTGCTGAACCTCCAAAGCTATTTGAGCACTTAAAAGAAAACTGTACACCTATTATTACAAAATCTCGAAAACACACACGCGAGAACTATGCGTTCATACGTAATGAGATAGACAAACTTATGCGGGAACACATAATTGAGCCGAGCACATCGCCTTGGCGAGCACAAGCATTCGTGACGAGTAACCAGCGAAGAAAGAAACGAATGGTTGTGGACTATTCCAAGACAATAAACCAATATACACATCTCGACGGATATCCACTTCCAAACATAGAGAACCTGATCACGGAAATATCTCAATACAAATTCTTCTCAACTATTGATCTTGAATCCGCCTATCACCAAGTCGAAATTCACCCATCCGATCGTCAATATACGGCATTCGAAGCATGCGGCAAACTTTATCAATTTACAAGGATTCTTTTTGGTTTAAACGAACGCGGTAGCATGCTTTCAAAGAATCACGGATAAAATAATCGCGGACAATGATTTGACCGACACATACGTCTACCTAGACGACATCACTATATGTGGACGCACAGAAGAGGAGCATGACCGAAATGTAGATCGATTTCTTTCAGTCTGTACATCATTAAACTTAAAGTTCAACAATGGAAAATGCAAATTCTGTAGAGAAGAAATCAACCTTCTCGGATATTAGATCAAAAATGGTAGCTTCAAGCCAGACCCGGAACGATTTGAGCCTCTGAAATCCCTGCCAATTCCATCATGTCAGTCTGAACTTAAACGAGTGCTAGGTATGTTTGCTTATTATGCGAATTATATAGCAAACTTTTCACTCAAAATGGCAAAAATTAAAGTTTCACAGTTTCCCATGAATGATGAGGCAATCGCAGCGTTCGAAGGCATAAAATCGGAGATAATGAAAGCCGCACTATATCACATTGACAACAATAAACCATTAACTGTCGAAACTGACGCATCCGCGACAACCATAGCCGCATCTCTCAGCCAAGAAGGAAGACCAGTGACCTTTTTCTCTCGGTCGTTGACCAATCCGGAGTCGCGATATTCGGCAATTGAGAAAGAAGCGCATGCTATTGTGGAGTCACTTCGAAAGTGGAGACACCACCTTATCGGACGCCCCTTTACGATTATTACTGATCAATGGTCGGTATCGTTCATGCTAAACAACAAGAGCAAGAGCAAATCAAACATGAGAAGATTAATAGATGGCGCCTCGAACTATCAGAGTTCGAATTTAAGATTATCTACAGACCTGGCAAACAAAACCACGCTGCCGACACTTTAACGCGAGTCTGCGCAGCAGGGTATGATTTAGCTTCTCTTAAACAGCTACACGTTGATTTGTGCCATCCTGGAATACGACGCTTAACAGCATATGTACGAAAAAACAATCTACCGTTTTCATGCGACGACGTAAGACTAACTTGCAATAACTGCTTAGTTTGTTCAGAGATAAAACCCCAGTATCCGCATCTAGAAGGATCCCATGTTATAAAGTCGACTCGTCCATTTGAGCGGCTATCCATGGACTTCAAAGGTCCTTTACCAACATCAACACAAAGAAATCTTTACCTCCTGGTCGTGGTCGACGAATACAGTCGTTTTCCATTCGGTTTCCCCTGCAAAGACACCAGTTCACAAACAGTGATTGAGAAGCTTGAACTGCTATTTTCGACGTTCGGCACCCCGGAGTTTATACATTCTGATAACGCAACTTGCTTCAGGTCAACCGAGCTGAAACAATACTTACTTTCTCGGAACATATCCTCAAGTCATTCGTCTCCATTCAATCCCAGAGGAAACGGACAAGCGGAACGATTTGTCGGCCAGATTTGGACTACGATAAGTCTAGCACTACGCACCCTCAATCTTGGAATAAAAGACTGGGAGAAAGTCCTACAACACGCCCTAAACTGCAGTCGTAGCTTACTATGTACAGTCACTAACGAATGTCCACATGATAGGATTTTCAGATACAGCCGACGATGCCTTAAACAAAACCAACTCCCACAATGGCTGACGCATGCGCAGCCCGTGTTAGTGAAAAACCACAACCGAACATCCAAACATTGTCCTAACTTACTGCCAGCCAAACTAGAGAATATAAATCCTTATTATTCAACAGTCTCATACCCTAACGGGCAGCATAGAACAGTCTCGAATCGCGATATTGCAAGGTTACCTCAAGAATGCTGCAATAATAACACACCAACGGATGAACTGAACGAACCAACAATGGAAGGTGTTCACGACCCATCAATAGAAGACAACCAACAAGACTCGCCAATAACCTGCAAGGACGATATCGAAGCAATAGTGGAAGCCGGCCAAAATACACTAACAAGCGAAACAATGCGCGACAGCGATCATGGCACGACACAGGGAACTTACTTCAATGACAACGACAACGATACAGACGCCAGTGGACCAAAGAGACCAGTTAGAGCACGACAAGCGCCGAGCTACTTGCAGGATTATCTATGGCGGGGAAGAATGTGATGACAATTACCTTACCATTTATATTGTAAATCTTAACCCTTAATGTTAACTATTTACACTTACTGATTTACTACTTTGTTTTGTAGATATTACTCAATAAAGCTTTTTTTTACAAGCGTATCTGTTTACACTACAGCTAGTAACTTCTTTAAAACTTTGTCTAAAACTATGTTGTCAATCCAACCTGATGCCCCCTCCTTCCAGCAGACAAGTTTCCTCTTGAATATTTTCCAGAAGGAATACAGATGAATTAAGAAGAGCAATGCTCGCTCTATCTCTACTCAGCTGGGACCGATATCTAGTGCTTTAGTAACCCTTCGAGAGCCTGCTTGATGGAAACAGAAAGATTAAGAAGGTTTAGCATTTTACCTGGAACCTTGAGTTTCGTTGGAGTGGGATTGAATAAACGACATATATAGGTAATCGAAAGTATCACGGTAGCTTGCGAAGAGAGATATGAATTAAATCGTGTCAGACTCGCATTACCTACGCCTGGGAAATGTTGGACCGCTGCCTGGAAGAAGGCTACTCTGATTGTATCAAAGCGAAAACTTCTCATCAGCAGTGTGTCTTCCTGTAACCACCAGCGAAGTAAATCATGCGAGGTGGACAGTTGTTGACGCGACTGATCAATACAGGTAGGCTTTAAAAGGCATCTCTCGTGTAGCAGTTGTATGTCGAAGAGTGAATTTGATTTTGTGCAATAAAGGTTGGGTTGGTTGTTTATGTATGAGATAAACGTTCCTAGATTTGCGAATTGCTGCATTAGTCCAACGACCGGCTCTGTCGTTGAAATCACAAAGTAACATATCCCAGTCGCTACCAAATATACGGTATAGGTTGTCACGGTTCTTATTGATCTCTCCCGGCCGAATATAGATATTGGCTATACTTATGCGTTTACCGTTCTTCCAGAACGCTAAGCAAGACAGGGCTGGACAAGAATAATTTAAATGGAGTGATGATCTAAAATGGCATTTTACTAAGGTTTTACAAGTCAGATCAAGAGGGGAAGGGGTCCCTTCCGATCTCCGCCGCTCTTTTGTCGGAAGGAATGTAGGGGGCGGAGATTCGGAGGGGTAATTTATTTGTACCTTATTTGTATCATTCTAATTCAATCCCCTTCCGAACCCCCATCATCCCTTTTATCACTTCCCCTTTACCCTTGCGCACTTTCCCCCTTTTCCCTTGTTCCCCTTCACCCTTCGCCTATCCCCCATTTTCCAAAATATTATAAAATATTCAGACTAATTACAATTTATTTTTCATAAAATTCAAAAATTTTATAAATAAAATAAATTCAAAATGTTTGTGAACATTTTAACTTTTTTTTATATTTTTGTGAAAAAAAACTATTATACCAAGAAAACCGAATATGCATTTTATTATTTTACAGCCCGTAGAAAGTTGTGCCTATCTGAAAAGTGTCATTATCCTATATGAAAAGTTTCGTTTAGTATAAAAATGGTTTTTATAAAAATTTTAAAATGTTTAACATGATACTAGTTCAAATGTGGATTTTTACATAAAATTGCCATAAATTGTTTCGCATTCGTTATAAGGATTAACGAATATTGCTGGAAATATTTAAAATAATTTCTC
Source organism: Pomphorhynchus laevis (assembly GCA_012934845.2). Classification (NCBI taxonomy): domain Eukaryota; kingdom Metazoa; phylum Acanthocephala; class Palaeacanthocephala; order Echinorhynchida; family Pomphorhynchidae; genus Pomphorhynchus; species Pomphorhynchus laevis. The sequence goes on from WNNJ02003024.1 coordinate 116,862, forward strand.
ATCGTCTTTATTCGTTATAAAAAATTTCGAGACTGGAGACATCATTTTTATTATTATTAATTGACAACGAATTGAGCCGAGGCTCTTTACAAGTTGCTTCACAAAATAAAAAGAATAAAAAGAATAAGAGTCGTTTTGTCCCTCCCTCATCAGATAAACTACTGAAAATCCCACCGTTGTCTTGAGAAGGAAGGGTCATCATCCAGTAGGGCGCAAAAACTTGAAGCAGTAGACGACAAAACGGTCGCACTCTGAAGCGAATTCCAAGATCGTACGACTCGTTTGGCAAAGCAGGAAACTTTTGTAAATGCTGTTTGTCAAGATCGGAAATAATAGGTCGCCAAACTTTAAGATCATCTGCATATAATAAACTGAATGAACTGATATTTGGTATCAAATCGTTGATATAAAGACTGAATAAGATGGGACCCAATACACTTCCCTGTGGAACACCTAACAACACCGGAAATGGACTCGACAGCGACTCATTTACTCGTACGACACTTTGTCGGTTGGAAAGGAATACACGAATCCAGTTTATGATCCTCTTATCAAGATGAATGTGCTCCAACTTCTCAATAAGACGCGTGTGATTAACTGAGTCAAACGCTTTTGAGAAATCAAAAAAAATGACATCAACTTGTATGCCTTGATCATAATAGTGATACCAATTTTCACGTGCATGTACAAGATTAGTAGTCGTGGAATAACCTTTTCGGAAGCCATGATGTATTGGGTTCAAAATTTGAAATCTATTTAGAAATTCTATTATTCGTCGCTTAATCAATCTTTCTAGCACACGACAACATACGCAAGTGAGACTAATAGGCCTATAATTGTCAATGGACGAACTATCCCCTTTCTTATAAATAGGAGAGATGATGGAATTCTGCCAATCAGAAGGAACAACGACAAAAGCAACAGACGCAGAGAAAATATTGTAAAGCGGATGACATATTATGTCAGTGATGTTGCACCTGCTTTGCATTTAAGTTTTCGAAGCTCTTGGAGAACATCATCACATCGGAAGAGGTCGCTGGTGTCATCTCCGGGCGATTCAAATGTACACGGATCACCCATTGTCACATCCTTATGGTCAAGATTCAAAGAATGGAAATGATTTTAAACATATTTGATATCTGCAAAGAATCAGTTATGAATTTCCCATCGTCACGTTGAATACAATTTATAGGTTTACAGCGCGTATGCTTAGCAGTCACATACCTAAAGAAAGAGCGGGGATCACGGTGACAGTTTATACTTAGCTGATTTTCGAAAGATCGCCTACCAGTTCGCTTCATGGACGTAACGAGGTTTCGCCATTTCTTATAAGTGCTGAAATTAGCTCTGTCTTTACGATAGTTATTGAAGGCCTTACGTCTCATCTTTAAAGCGTGTTTTATGTCGCTATTAAACCAAGGCGGTGAGATCGATGTCAAACAGTGTTTACTCTGAAGAGGTGAGAAACGATTAAGGAGGTGGTACAGAGTATCCCTGAAAAACTGCTATGAATATTCGACGCCAACATCAAAAGCATCCAACCACTTTACCCCAACGATATATTTATTTACTAGAGCAAAGTCAGTTCTGAATGGGTTTACAGACGATGTCGGATTTACGCCATGTAGTGGGCATCACTCAGACCAATCGAAATGACCACATGATCTGAATGACCTATTGGGTCCAGATAGCTTAACCTTTCGAGAATGTCATATGGTACAGTAAAGCATAAATCCAAAAGTGATTGTGAATCCAGTGAAAATCTTGTACTCTGACTGGCATGTTGCTTAAGAGCCAAGCTGTTTATTAAGCCAAGTAGCTTCAAACTCTCGACATCCGAGTCATTGGAAGTGTAATTAACCCAATTGACAGATGGCATGTTGAAATAACCGAGTACAACAAATCTTTCACAAGATCTACTTCTCTCCATTAAAGCAGCTATGCTATCTGTGTTTGATCTTGGAGAACGATACACAGTCAATACCGTTATTGGGTGTTGACAATATAGCTTAATACACAATGCTTTATTATGGTTAATAGCATCACTAAGAGTTTCAATTACTCGGAATTGAAGCCTATTAGAGATATACGCGATAACACCTCCTCCAATCTTGCCTGTTCTATCACTTCTACTTATGCTGTATCCCTCAATGAATATATCTACGTCTGCTATTGACGAGCTAAGCCAAGATTCTGTGAAAATACCTACATCTGGTACGATATCTTGAAAGAGACATTTTATTTCATCTAACTTATTAAGTAGACTACGAATATTCAAGTAAATGATTTTTAAACCACCATTATTTGTGCTCAACTTGAAGGAAAAATCGCGAAGAGATTTTCGAAATTCACAAATACACCGATCGACATTGAGGCAAGGTGAAACAGTGAATATTTCACGTCTTAGGCGGAGGGCGCCAAAGTGGTAAGAAGGTTTACAGGATTGAGCACATCTGACAGTCCCTTCCAATGAATATGTAGACGCCTCCGCACAACTTGCAAATTTTGCATTGTCAAATGTTTTTCATCCAACTCTAATCGACATGCTAACTCTGATTTAGCCTCTTTTAAACTTAATCGATTATCTATGCTCAGATCGCGTAGCAGACGTATACTCGATCATATCAAACGATTTGCGCCGTTAAAGATTATGTGAATAATTTCAGCAGAGTTGAACACCACTTTGAGCAGTCTGGGTCTCAACTCATTACTTATCTTACCGAAACGAAAAGCGGCCTTTATCTTCATGCTCTTAACAACTTCGTCTTGACATTCATGCAATACCACCGAAAAAATGGATTGTAAATGACCCAAGTCGTCATCTAATCGTGCCCAGCTATTTATAGCGACAGATTCCTTTACGTTTGCAATAATTACACACTGTTAACGGTTATGAAAGTCTTCCCTTCTTTGTGGTACCTGACGAGAGTAATATGCAGATGCCATGCTATTAAGTGAAGGAGTGTCTTGAGAGTTAATCACGTTTGCTTCTGAAACACCTCTAAGAAGTACAGACCTAGTCATACTTACTTAATGTTGAATGTTACCTAGCGTCATTATTGAGTATTTTATGGCTTCATGGTGAGGTTGTGCGTTTATTGCTGAAGATCGTCGTCGCGATATTTGCAGTTTCGAGTTGTGAGACATTTCTGAGCGGACAGCAGATACGTTCGGTTCGTCGTTATCCACCCGGTTGTTATTACTACCAGACTGTGATTTGGGGATGTTAGCAAAGGTAGCACGTTTGTGCAGGTTGCATTCAGCTGATACGCATTCGGTAGAAACTGCGTTTACCGGAATAGATCTATTTGGAACATGAGAAAATCTATCACACTGCAATACCTTTTCCAATTGCTTTAAACGTTCGACCAACACATTGATTTGCTTCGCCGCACAAAATCTACAATAGAATGGTGACCCGCCACCAGTATCACCACCCAAATCACAAATATGTGTTACCGATGTCCAAATTTTACAACCGCTAGTTGAACATTCCACTTGTACACTCTCGAATTTCCTGTTGTTGTCGGTATCCCCTGAGTTTGCTTGCCTACCTCTTGATACATTTTTCTTCTTGGCACACATTGTCAGGATTCTCGATTCGTCTTTGATTGTTCAAAGATAATTGAACAATTATTGTATGTTTTTTGTAAGAATTTTAATAACCAAGAATTTTTAACTCCGTTGAAGTAATCGTTGTTATCGATGTAATCGTTGTAAACGTTGTAATAGTAGTAATCGATTGTAATTTGTGTAACTAGTTATTTGTTAGCAGCTTAGAATTTCAAATTGTATAGAACTGTATTTTGTAAGAGTTTCAATAACCAAGACTTATTTTAATATAGACAATCGGTCTGATTACAAGTGTATTTACTTTAGATCTCAAACTTTTTTAAATATTTGTATGTTTATAAGAAACCAAATTTTTTTAGGTAGTCAAAATGTTCTAAATATTAAATACTGCTGCCACATGCTTATTTGTTGAAATTTAATTTACTACTAGCAAAAGTTGTTAATCGAAACTGCTCATTAACATTTTTTGGATTGTTATAATGCATGGTGATGGACATCGTCAACATATGATAATCCGTATTTTGTAGCATTTAATTGTTACTGTTTCGAGTATGCACAAGAATACGGTAATATATCTTCAATAAGATAATATAGAATATTATCATTGAAGATAATATATCTTCAATGATGTATTATCAAATAAAAGCGAGGAAATATTGCTTATTTCTTCTAATATTTCGGTGGAACACGGGCTTGCCATTATCAACGATGGCGATTATATTGGTAGATTGGCTTTAAATTATTAAAGAAATTGTATGTGCATCCAGCTACATCAGTTTCAAGCAAAATATTCGATATTGGCTATTAAATACTGGCGTGGACGTTTCAAGTTATTTTGGTTATTTGATTTTTTCTGTGAACAGCTAAGATAGCCATTTGCTGCTAATATCTTGTATGAAAAATAAATAATAAAAAATCATACGTTCTTGTTAATCGTGAGCACTGTACTGCCGAAATATAAAAGGGAAATAAATAATGTCTTGCTTTTATTTGTTACTAAACATATAATGTTGAAATCGTGATGATTTTTGGCCCTTTAGCTTTACATAGATGTAGTTCGAATTCGAGTACACCAGATACCCCTCTTCTATGAAGCATTTGTGGCTGGTTAATATGATTGACTGCTTCGTGATCATCATTATGAATTCTGTCAACCATTGTTACAGACCATAAATCTGATAGCCTCACGTATGTTTATCACCTCTATTGTAAAGAACCAAAGAATGTACTTTTAGTTAAAATCTTGAATTTTGATTATGTAACATAAATACTTGCAATGACACTTATGAGGTTTGATGTGCTAGCAAATATTTATTTAGCTTATTAAATGAAATATGATATTAATATATTAAATAATATGTGTCCATACTATTTGTTAGAAATAAGATTTTAACGTATTTTAATTATAAATATTTTATTATTAAATATTTAATTATATAACTATTTTCAAATATAACTTTATTTTTAGATATTTCATTATAGTTTTACTTTGTTGGCTATCGAAAAAATTAAATGCCCAGCGACGATAACAAGAATCATCGTTTGAAGCGTAAAAGACAGAAAACAAGATCTCGAAGTATTGAATCACATGGAAAATCTCGATCAAAAGAACAAAAATCAAAGTCTAATCATCATCGCTCTTCCCACAAAAGAAGATCACCATCGACATCTCGTTTAAAGTCACCTCGAAAAAGAGATGATAGAAAACGACGTTCGGCTGATAGAAGATCTGATTACGGTGACGTGAGATCGTCAAACAACCATGACTTTCGAAAGGATCACTATACTCGTAATACATTTAAAGATCGACGACGATCAATTTCTAGGCACAACGATAGAAGGCGTCGTTCTCATTCTTCCGATCACTACGACCGTTTTAAAGAGCTGGTAATTAGAGGAGATAAGATCATAAAAAATGAGAAAGCTGCTTCACCAAAACCATTTATGGTTCCCAGCAATAACCATAAATCAAATTTGACTGCCTTTGCTTCAGGTTCTTTTATGCACAACGATCGAAATTCGTTCAGCTCGCAGTTTTCATTTCCATCCACTGCTCCTGAGGGTAAGAAATAAAAACCAATAAAATATTTTACTTTAAACTCTATATTATTTGAAGCTTTTCGCTTTCCATGCAGTTTGTCTACTGGTCTGATAACGTTATATTTGTTTCCCTGGTCTAGCTAAATTCCAATTTGTAACAGCATGCCATATTATAAAAAATATTAATGTGGCTTATCGTAAATTTAAATTTACAAATTCATTAAGCGAGCAAACATAGCGATTTTGAACTAAAATCACTTAGTATATTTCTAAACCTAATAAAACTAAGCTACTTAGTTTCTCTTAATTTAATAAATCTGATCACTTAACTAAGACCATATTTTGTACTATACATAAATTTAACAATGGGAATACCTTGATCTTAAAAGGATTTCTATGACTCAGAATTTATATGATTTTTCTTGATTTTAACAAAATCAAGAAAAATAACGCAAAGTATAAAGAAGAAATGCTAATAAAAGCACAAATATTTTATAGATTGGGTTAGGTAACTGTTGACAATGTTCTTCAACTGTGTTGCTTTGTAATTGATGCTTTCAGTTAATTGGAAAATACAAATCAAATCAGTTTACTGGGCCTAGGTATTGTGTACTATGCATAAATTTGAAATTTAAAGTATTAAAATTGTCTAAAATTAATATATCTTTATGAACTTAAAAAACAATGTATTTGAATAAAGGTTAATAGTCATCTAAAGGAACCAATTATATCAAGCTTCAGCCTCTATTCATCAACCTGCATAGTACCAAATAAATGCCAATGTTGTATTTTATTAGGCAAATGAAATACAAGCTTTATAAGCTCGCTATAAATGTACAGGGACTGAGTCAAGTGTATAAATCAGACTTAATTGAGGCCTCTTATCAGGTTACTTAGCTGATGACCTTTAATCCTTATGCTGATACAACGTCTGTTTTTTATAAAAATTGACTTTTATTTTAAATTTCAATTTTTATTTTAACTTGATATAGTTAAATATCAAGGAGGGGGCTCGGCGGATGTCGAGAGGGAGCTGATTCCAGGCAAGTGGGGCGGCGACCAGGAAGGATCGGATACCGTAGTTGTTGAGTTAATGGGAACGTGGAGTAAGAGGGAATTACGGGAACGCAGTGATAGAAAGGTTAGACGAGTGTCGTCTAAGAAATGAATGTTGATGAACGATGGGAAGCCGACAGCGATGAGACGAAAAGTTACGAGAAGGCCGAGTTGCTTTAATTTTAATTTGATAAATTAAAATCACCATATGAAACTAAGCATAGACTTTATGCATTATTATCGAGCTGATACGATCTTAAATCAAGACATTTTTCTTTGCCCCGTGATTTCATAGATATAGCAGTTATCATATACCATACACACATAATCTCTTAATACCCTTATTTATATGATACAATCGTATTCGTAGTACATTAAAATTTTCTATAATTTTTCGAATTTGCAGAAACGGTTTTGCTTCCGAGCACTAAGATTATAGGATTTGTCGTAGGCCTGTTTACGACAGCCCCCCATATTTTAATGATAACATATTTGAAGAAATTTTAACTACGCAGCGACTTTTTATTGCGACTTTCAAAGCGACTCTACAAATTTTCCGATTTGCAATAAGGTACTGTCTTCGGGCACTAAGAAGAAAGGATTTATACTCGTAGGCCTGGTTCTGACAGCCATCGTATTTTAAATACAAAAATTAATCATTTTAAGATGGAAGTATATAATATAGCACAAGTTATGCATCCCTAATTATGTCCACATTTGGGGAACTTGGAATAACCGCTAACTATATTTTAAAACGGATAGCTGAAAAATAGTCGCTGCAAAACACGAAATCTTCTTCTGCCAGTATACATTCCGACAGATGCCGTTTATCCCTGATATTAACACGTGTAAATTCAACTACAATGCGAGGGGGCTTGAGAGCTTCATTAGAAAACGGCAAAATATCAAAGTTAGGAACGCTTCCTAGCTTTACAACTTTGGTTAATGACACATCAATTTAAATTATTTATTTGATTTATTTGTTTTATCAATAAATCTATCTTATGAAAAATATATAAATTGGATGATTATTAAGAAGTTGCTTTAAAATAAGTGAATTTTATCAAAATGAAATAACATTTAATGATTTAATCAAAAAATAAAGCGACGCTGAGTGGTTTTGAGAAGGTTTCAAGTCGCAAGATTGTTTTAAACAATCATAGAGCCTTCAAGATCTACTGATTAGGAGGAGTATATTCTAGAGCATTTTGGTAAGGCTAAAACGAGAAGATTAGAATATTGAACATTTCTCGATAGAGAGGTTAGACGAGTGTCGTCTAAGAAATGAAGTTGATGAACGATGGGGAGCCGACAGCGATGAGACGAAAAGTTACGAGAAGGCCGAGTTGTTTTAATTTTAATTTGTTAAATTAAAATCACCCTATGAAACTAAGCGTAGACTTCATGCATTATTATCGAGCTGATACGATCTTAAATCAAGACATTTTTCTTTGCCCCGTGATTTCATCGATATAGCAGTTATCATATACCATACACACATAATCTCTTGATACCCTTATTTATATGATACAATCGTATTCGTAGTACATTAAAATTTTCTATAATTTTTCGAATTTGCAGAAACGGTTTTGCTTCCGAGCACTAAGATTATAGGATTTGTCGTAGGCCTGTTTACGACAGCCCCCATATTTGAATATGTTGTGCGACTCACAACGTGACAGATTTGAGCCTGACATATTAGTATTGTTTCATACGCTAATGCTATGCAATTGTACACCCGGACTCATCAGTAGGTTGTGTTCCGCTGTAGTTTCCTTTTGAACTCAATCAAACTGGATTATATTAATCGGATTATATAAAAGAATTATAAAAGTATAAATCGAACTTTATTATATAAATAATTGTCGTAATATATATAATGCTCAGTCATATTAATAAAGGCCATGCATTACTCTGTAGTTATACTCTGTAGTATAAAATGGGCTTTATTATTTAAAATTTTAACATCCGTATTGCCTTCTCAAATTACAATTTATTCGGTATTGTTTTAATAAATAACGTTTTGTAAACTTATAAACTTCAATAGCCAGAGCTTCAATTTTAAGCAAAAATAACTCAGATAACTCTAATCTTTTAAGATTTTTTCTTGGTTTTTAATTTTTTTAAATTAAAAAAATGTAATTCTTTACAAGCACATAACGAACAAAATAAAAGACAGATATATTAGGTTATATTATAAGAAGTATTATTCGAATGTTGTTTTTTATCATAAGAACTATCAGACGACTAGGTAGTTACGAATCGGATTGGCCTCGAAGCATTTTTAACTTAACGTACTTTCAATAAAAATTTAAACGAATGCCAAAACAAATTTGGTTGTTCAGATGAATATAAAAATGTACAAGTATATTAGTAATTCCTCTTACAAACACAAATGGCAATTTATTTCTATAACGCCTGTACGTTTAAATTCTGGAACCCTACTACAGGATTTCCTACTTAAAAGTGGACATTTCCCAATAAAAAGTGGAATGTTCTTATCAACATGTGGAATGTGGCCAATAAAAAGTAGAGCATTCTCATTAGAAAGTGGAATGTTATAAAAATGCTCACTAAAATGTGGGCATTTTTCTATTTTTATAATTATATGAAAAGTAAATTATATGTAATGAAAATAAGGTAAATTGTACATTTAATCTCAATGAGTAAATGTACAAAATTTACTCATTGAGAGCTACGTTTACGGTTTCTCACATTTTCTGTAAAGATTCCAAAAAACCTTCGTTTCACATTGGTTAAATTCCTAAAAGGCTTCCGTAACGTAGATTTTCAATTTTTCTCTTTTTGATGCTACGGGTCGTAGTGAAGAAACTTTCGATTTTAGAATCGAGAGCACGTTCTCGATTGTATTCATGTCCGGAGAGCAGGCAGGAAGATATTTGTATGGGGCGCTATTTGCATATAACACTTTCACGATGTTGCAATAATTGATTAATGTATTATTCATCACTAAAACTTTACTCACGTTTATTTTTTTCGGGATGTACATCCATCTATAAACGATGGACAATTTGGCAACCAAATTGTCTTTTGATTGACAAAAGATGATCCGTCGACCATAACGTAATCAGTCAACCCATTTATTAAAAACAGTGCACAAAGAGCAACATTTCGCCTCTTGATGTGACCACAGACTTGATCGCATCTGTATTGAACATAAAATATCCGTAGCTGTTTGACGTATGTTGGTTAAACCCGGACTGATCAAAAATATATATTGCCGTATCGGTTATGTAAGTAACCGATATTTGCAGAGTATAAAGCACTTCTTTGTACATGCACTGACTCAAATATTATGAACGACTTTATTTTAGCCTTTCCTTATCAATTCAGTCTTTATCATCATGCAGTTCATTTTGCTTCTCGATAGGCTCACAGCGTCGACATCTAGAAAATTTCATGTCCTTTCTGAATGAGAGCGTGGTCTTTCTCGATAACTTCCCTAATTTTGGCCTTTTCTTAGCTGTGATATGTTTTGCGACCTCGTTTATGAACAAAATTTTCAAAGTTTGGTTCGATTGTGGATGCTTTGATAAAAATTTTACTTCATGTAGTCTTGATTTTGAAAAAAAGCGTCATATTACTTATTTCACGGATACTTTTCGTCGGGAGTAACTTCTTGATATGATTAAAGATGTCCAAGGTGAGCTTTCCTTATTTCAATTGTTTTTCATGGTTATCCATTGTAAACAGAACAAATAGCATTCTTTTTTTGGGAAATGTTTACTTTTTATTGGGAATGTTTTACTTTTTAATGATAACATTCCACTTTTTATTTGGAAATGCCCGCATTTTAGTAGGAAACCTAAAATATATGGCATGCATAGGATGTATATATTGACTCATATATTAAATATATTTACTTAGAGAATTTATGGAATTACTTACTTTTACTTTTAGGGAATGGTTGTCTTTATTGGTAAAAACTCATACAGTTAATTTTGTAGATACCAATGATTTGAATATTGTACAAAATATTAAACATTGATGGACGTTATTTAGTTCATTTCCAAAAACAAGCGTTTTAAATGCTAAATATCTATGTTGTCTAGAAATTTGATTAATTTTTATTTTTTAATTATTTCGTATAATATTTAGAATTACTTAAAATCAACAGTTGAGTAGAAAGCTCGTTAATAGTGGAATCACAAACAATTAATTACAGATATGTCTCAAAAATGCGTAAATTCAATATATATCGTCTAATAGAAGAAACCATAGAAGGGTCTCTGTCCAGAAACTTAAACTGGTTAGCAGTAGATGAGCATACTTGACGCCATAAGTTCCAAAGTCCAACAACACGTTTAGATAGGCGGCATGTCCGGGCGTGCTGGATTTAATCGGGGTGCAGCATCATATGATGGCTGCGCAAGTGAGGTAAATCTCGAAGGCGCAGCAGGTTACTAAGAGGATAACTTCTCTTGGGATGAAAATAAGTTTAAAATTTCAAGTGAGACAATCTACGAATTATTCATTAACAGTTTATTTAGCCTGATTAATTCAGATGTTCAATGTTCATACGAATGTTTAAATCCTATTAGCATCACTGTACACTACAATCAGCGTGGGTGGACCTCATAAGCAGTGAGCCCACACCTACATTTCGTGTTTCGGTCCTTTTACTGCTTCTGCTGATTCCTTGTCGCCGAAATGCAGGTCCACCCACGCTGATTGTAGTGTACAGTGATGTTGATAGGATTTAAACAACCACACGAGGATAATATCAAAACCGACCAGTGAAGAATAGCGGCTCGTGTATGCAATATTCACAATATTAGTTCATATGAATATTGAACATATGATATGAACACACATGTCATATGAGCATCTGATATCTCTCAGCTAAGTAATGCTTCTTATTAGCTAAATACGTATTTGTTTATAATTAAGCGAAACTTTAATATTATCATTAAAATGATATTTTAATGATATTATTAAAATATTATTAAAAGTTGTGTGACAATGCCACACAACTTTTAAGACGGATCGCATCTAAATTGGCAAATAAGCGAGCAAGCAGATACCCCGACGAGCTTACAAAGCTTAGAACGCGTCTAGGCCTATTACTTGCAAAAATGACATCGCGATGCATCAGAGGAACGCGATCTGCTATCGGACGTCCAGAATTTTGAACCCAAACTGAACTGAATTTTTATTTACGGGCCCATTTGCGGGTAACCCAGAGATTGTAATTTAAAAAAAAAATTAAAAAAAAAATTAAAATAATATTTTTATTTCTTAATAGTTGATAATGATCCAGTATCGATAAGGGATTATTAGAGCTGGATCAAAAGAGATTTTTTTGATATTTCGCTAACTTCTGTTAGCATCTTCAGAAAATTACAATTTGATAAAGACTTATTGGAGCTGCATCAAAGGAAAGAAGAAATTATTTTTGATATTTCGCTAACCTCTGTTAGCATCTTCAGAAAATTACAGAATTTTTGTAATTTTCTGAAGATGCTAACAGAAGTTAGCGAAATATCAAATAAAATTTTTATTCTTTCTTTGATGCAGCTCCAATAATTATTTATTTATATTTTTATAAAAGTTTTATTTTAAATTATTAATATTAATGATAAATTAAAATGAAGTACTAATTTTACGTTTCTTATCATACATGAAATCTCAAAGTCAATCTTATTAATCTTATTTCTCAATCATTCATGAAATCTGAGTAACAGTTATCTGAGTCACAGATAACATGATCGTCACATATAACACGATCGTCCAGCTGGTAAAAATTTTCTTGGATATTAATACTTACAAACAGATTACTACTGAAAATCATCCATAATAATGAAATCGTAGAAACCGCAGCAAGATCCTTACAATAACAAAGAAAACCGACGGAACAAAGAAACCGACATTGTTCTTTATGCACGAGGAGCTGAGTAAATCCAGCTCTGAGATAAACGTCTATGAAGTCTCATTATTATCGAAAAATACAGAGGAGATGCTGTGCTTGCAATGGTTCATCTGCCGTGTGCAGAAGCTGCCAGTGCTATCGCATTGGACGTTCATGCATTGACTGTTTAGAAGTCAATGCACGAATTTTACGATCCTACAAGTAAAATCTCACCTCAGTCGTGATTAATACTTTAAATATTTTACTTTCAATTTATGTAATTCCTGTAAATTTTGCTATCAGCACCAAGCCAAGAGGCTGCAGTGGGCATTAATAAAAAAACTTCTCAGATTACTATTTTGGAACAAAAACAGCTATAATTTCGAAAACATTTCTAAAAATTTCGATAATTTTATTATTAGCAAGTAATTATGAGTTCCGTGATTGTTGATAAATATTTGATTTTTACACATTTTTCATGCAATTCACCACATTTTACATAACTCGTTGTTTGCAGATATTTGTATGTATTGATTTTATCTACGTTGTTCAAAAAATGTCGTTGTTTTTATTAATAGAAATTCAGAAGGATCAACGCAAGAGGAAAAGTCGTTGGACTGAGGGTGATACCGGTCGAATTTATATTCCGGGCTTACCAACCACGCTTCCACCCAACCTTTCTCCAGAGCAGGAAAAAGCGTACATACGTGAGTAGATATAATCTGTTTTCTGCTTTTTCATCAAAAATTGCCCGAAAACTCGAAAGTTTTGAGATCGACCGTAATGGTAACTCATAATTATTAATCAATAATTTTACTAATTAACCTAATCGCGAGTTCTTTCTAATTAGCCACCATTTCTAAACACTGCCAAATGTGGGAAACTCAACTTTTACATTCTAAAAATGTAATTTATTAAATCACATGTTATTTTTGTATTTTTTGTATTTTTTGTCCAGTTCAATTACAAATTGAAGAAATATCGAGGAGATTACGTTTACCGAATCTTGGAATACCTGAAAACCATTTGCTTAGGTAACATTATTCTATAACCTTTATTTAGATTTACAAGTCGACTTCTTTATATACTTGGAAATAATTTAAAAATAATTCTTATCTTACCTAGGGCTAATAGACAATTTTTTGATTGTTTCTGGTTTATTATATTGTAGTGTTTTATTTATTATTTTTAAGGAAATTAATTTGTGAGTTAAATAATAATTATATGTTATTAATAATGCGATATTGTTTTATTTTTATTTAATAATATTTTTTAAAAGAGTTTTGTTAATTATTTAAATATTACTTATATAATAATTATTAATTTTTCTAAATGTCACATAAATTGTTCAAAGTCTGCATTTATATCTTCAAGAAATGAAAAAAGTAAAACTGATTGCTTAAAGTCAGTAGTGAGTTTTTCATATTAGTCTTGCAACCAATAGTTTCCTTTTAATTAATTTTTACTTGGTATAAAATTATTACTGCTGCTGTGAGCAATAAGGCGTTTACTAATTTAAGTACTGATTTATTAATCATAAAATCTTATAAAATTATTTTTAATTATTTGAAGCTGCTAAAGCGTTTACTAAATACTTAAATACTATTATATATTATATAAATACTATTTATTATATTTATTTTATATTGATTTAATACTATTATACATTATATCTTAAATATTAAAATCTACATGTCTATTAAAATTATATTAATAACATTTAATTATATTAATTAATTATAATTATTATTAATAATTAATAATTGTTTTATTAATTATATTATATAACATTTATTATAATTTATCGCTTGTATTTTTTATATTATTTAATATTTTTAAATATTAAATAATTATATTTTTATAATCAAATTACTTGACTGCATACTTAGTTTAATATTTGCGTTTAATACAATTTAACGTTCATAGTTGATTTAAAAAAGGTTGGAGAACTACAATTTACAATTGATATTCCGGGTAATCATCGAATACCATTTTTAGATGTAGAGGTGTATAAGAACAGAGTTGGGAGGTGGCAAACTACGGCACATACTAAAATGGATGGCGTAAAATCTTACATTCATGCGAGTAGCTGTCATCATCCCGCAGTGAAGCGACTGATGATAAGAAACGAAGCATATCGGTACAGGAAATTATGTTCAACAAACGAGGAGTTCGAACGAAATGTCGCTATTCTACAGAAAGAATTACAAGGCAGAGGGTATGCAACTAGACAAATTACAAGACAATGTAATATGGTTCGCAGACACACTAGGAAAGAGCTACTAATGAAGTCGGGTTATTGTAAGGATAATAACATCACTAACACCAACAATGAGGGTAGTAACATCAAATCTCCCACAATACATAAGAGTTCTGAATTTAGCTTTGATACCACGTTTAAGTATACCCCAGTTATACGTGATATGCAGAAGAATATAGATACGGCATTCACACGCGTTCAGTTATCAGCAGTTAAAGGCTTAAGAAGGCCTAGAATTTGCTTTAAAAAATCGGAACATACGTGCAATGTTATTAAGAAATAAACAGCATGAAGTGACACCTAAAGGCCGAAACACAGCGTGTGACGATAAGAGATGCAAGTGCTGTCGTGAAATGAATGACACCGAAACATTTAGCAGTTCGTATACTGGTCTTGATTACAGGATTGTAGGAGTAAACAATTGCAAAAGTAAAGCTAATGTTTATTTGGCCAGCTGTTCAAACTGCAACAAACAATACATCGGAGAGACATCTGATAAGATGCACATCCGAGCCAACAATCGCAGATCTGACATAAAAATTAAGAAAAATACGAGCGATGGCATAGTTGGTCACGTAATTGAGAATGAGGGACACAGGTATAATACAACAATATTACGGTCTGGACTCGACAACACACGACTCAGAAAACACGAGGAATTATATTGGATAGCACAATTGATGAGCGACAAATCACTAAACACGCAGCATTGTTTTAAATTGTAATAGATTCTTTCGCGGAAATCGTAATACATAGTCAGATACTCAGTGAAGTTTGAGTGTGCATTAACTGATGAAGACAATAGTCGAAACGTTTTAATAATAAAAAATACTTCTTTCCTCAATTAGAAAATCTTATATATATATATATATATATATATATATATATATATATATATATATATATATATATATATATATATATATATATATATTGAATAGTTGCTAGGTCACACAAGGTGACTTTCGCATTGAAAACCAGCTACAGAATCCTTCCTTCATGATATCCAATTCCATACACCCTGACTACTAACGGCACCATTGCCACAGCCGTTTTCGTTTCGCCCGCTTTTTGCCACATGTTGGTAGCCCCGGGCTCGTCAGAAGGCTGACTACCAACTCTTCACCTTTTGAAACTTGACACATCCGAGATTCGAGCTGTCGCTCTCCGTACTTGGCTTGCGCTCTTGACTGCTAGGCTACGAATCCAGGATTACCAGATTTCACACAGTATATGAAACCTTCCATCATGATATCCAGAAACTGTATTGTCCGAGATGCTCTCTGGCATGCTTATTATAGATTGTTTCTTATGGGATCATGAAGATCGATTGAAATCGGGACTGGTGATCCTTTTATGGATGCTTAAGCATCCATAAAAGGATCACCAGTCCCGATTTTTGATCTTTACCGGTTCACAAAATTTACTCTGAAAATATATGGACGAATCTATATTAGATCCCGGATCGCAGCTTAATACATCGCAATATATATATATATATATATATATATATATATATATATATATATATATATATATATATATATATATATATATTGCGATGTATTAAGCTGCGATCCGGGATCTAATATAGATTCGTCCATATATTTTCAGAGTAAAATTTTGTGAACCGGTAAAGACCAAAAACAATATAATTTATTTTAACGTTTCGTTCTTACTAGGACTTCTTCAGAACAATCTATAATACAAAGAAACAGCAGAATTGTTAGCAATAATTAATTATGTCATAATTAGTTAGGTGTTGAACTAATATAATATAGCGTGTCACAAGTACGTTTCCTACGTTATATCTTGCCACATAAGTGGTGGAGCATGTGTTAGGCCTTGTGAACATTCTGCCATTAACTGTGCAATCTAAAACATTTATCTCGATTTACGTACTCGAGCATTCACCAAACCACGTTCGATGATGATGTAGTTATACGTTTCTAAGGCGTGATGATTGAGTGCGTGTGCTACTGCTCCATCTGTTGGACTTCGTTTTTTAATGTCTGCACGTCTGTTATTTATTCTTATATTCAGACCATTAGAGGTTTCACCGACATATTGTTTGTCACATCTTACGCATGTCGCCAAATAAACACAATTGTTCGTAATACAGTTTGTGTCTGCTCGTAGATTGTAACTAAGGCCGGTGATGCTACTGAAAAATCTCTTTGATATCGGTATTAGTCCACATGTTTTACAACGAGATTTATCGCATGGCTTACAGTAGTGAATTTGGGTTTTCGGCACACTGATTTCACTTATTAATTTATCTTTGATCCTAGCGGAAACTAAATGCTTTCTAATCGTATTTTCGACTCTTAAATATACAATGGGCGGTTTTTCGTTAATATCAATTTCTTTGTATGCTTTCAGCATGTCCCGATTTAAACCACTAATTGCTGGATGATATGGGAGTAGGCATAAAGTTTTGTTTTACTTTTGGTCCGACTTTATCTAATAGTTCCTTTCTTGTTATACTTCGTATTTTCTGTAGCTCCTGATCAATTTGACGTTTATGATAGCCTCTCTTCATAAGATATTTAATTACTTGTTCTATAGCTTCCCACTAGTGGGAAGCTATATATATACTATATTATATAATATATATAATATAGTATATATAGCTATATAATATAGTATATATTATATAGCTATATAGCTATAAAATAAAGTATATATATATTGCAGTGACTTCGAAAGCGCAAGCTACGTCATGCAATTAGCATATAGTGAATTCTTTCTGCTTTAATCTATATATAGTATGTTTTTCATGTGTATACACTGTATTGCTGCAACTGATGAGGCTTCTCAAAGCCGAAACGGTACGCCGTCTTGCAGTGTAGAAGCATGAAATTCTCTATATATAGAGAAAAGCAGATAGGTGTAATAGACAGTCCTGGTTGAATCAAACCTTTAATTTATTTATTGGTCCTGCGAGGATCCCAGGCGGCGGTGCTTTTTCTATTGTAATATATGATATTGGTCATTTAGTGATCCCGCTGATGTCTATTACACTGAAAAGAATTCACTGCATTGCATTGACTTCGAAAGCGCAAGCTACGTCATGCAATTAGCATATAGTGAATTCTTTCTGCTTTAATCTATATATAGTATGTTTTTCATGTGTATACACTGTATTGCTGCAACTGATGAGGCTTCTCAAAGCCGAAACGGTACGCCGTCTTGCAGTGTAAAAGCATGGTCCTGCGAGGATACCAGGCGGCGGTGCTTTTTCTATTGTAATATATGATATTGGTCATTTAGTGATCAAGCTGATGTCTATTACACTAAAAAGAATTCACTGCATTGCATTGACTTCGAAAGCGCAAGCTACGTCATGCAATTAGCATATAGTGAATTCTTTCTGCTTTAATCTATATATAGTATGTTTTTCATGTGTATACACTGTATTGCTGCAACTGATGAGGCTTCTCAAAGCCGAAACGGTACGCCGTCTTGCAGTGTAGAAGCATGAAATTCTCTATATATAGAGAAAAGCAGATAGGTGTAATAGACAGTCCTGGTTGAATCAAACCTTTAATTTATTTATTGGTCCTGCGAGGATCCCAGACGGCGGTGCTTTTTCTATTGTAATATATGATATTAGTCATTTAGTGATCCCGCTGATGTCTATTACACTGAAAAGAATTCACTGCATTGCATTGACTTCGAAAGCGCAAGCTACGTCATGCAATTCTTTCTGCTTTAATCTATATATAGTATGTTTTTCATGTGTATACACTGTATTGCTGCAACTGATGAGGCTTCTCAAAGCCGAAATGGTACGCCGTCTTGCAGTGTAGAAGCATGAAATTCTCTATATATAGAGAAAAGCAGATAGGTGTAATAGACAGTCCTGGTTGAATCAAACCTTTAATTTATTTATTGGTCCTGCGAGGATCCCAGGCGGCGGTGCTTTTTCTATTGTAATATATATATATATATATATATATATATATATATATATATATATATATATATTATCGTATGAGATCATGAAGATCGATTGGAATCGGGACTGGTGATCCTTTGATGGATTCTTATTTATGTAACGAATAGTTGCTAGGTCACACGAGGTGACTTTCGCATTGAAAACCAGCTACAGAATCCTTCCTTCATGATATCCAATTCCATACACCCTAGGGTGTATGGAATTGGATATCATGAAGGAAGGATTCTGTAGCTGGTTTTCAATGCGAAAGTCACCTCGTGTGACCTAGCAACTATTCGTTACATAAATAAGAATCCATCAAAGGATCACCAGTCCCGATTCCAATCGATCTTCATGATCTCATACGATAAAATCTATAATAAGCATGCCAGAGAAGCATCTCGGACAATGCAGTTTCTGGATATCATGATGGAAGGTTTCATATACTGTGTGAAATCTGGTAATCCTGGATTCGTAGCCTAGCAGTCAAGAGCGCAAGCCAAGTACGGAGAGCGATAGCTCGAATCTCGGATAAGTCAAATTTCAAAAGGCGAAGAGTTGGTAGTCAGCCTTCTGACGAGCCCGGGGCTACCAACATGTGGCAAAAAGCGGGCGAAACGAAAACGGTTGTGGCAATGGCGCCGTTAGTAGTCAGGGTGTATGGAATTGGATATCATGAAGGAAGGATTCTGTAGCTGGTTTTCAATGCGAAAGTCACCTCGTGTGACCTAGCAACTATTCGTTACATAAATAAGAATCCATCAAAGGATCACCAGTCCCGATTCCAATCGATCTTCATGATCTCATACGATAAAATCTATAATAAGCATGCCAGAGAAGCATCTCGGACAATGCAGTTTCTGGATATCATGATGGAAGGTTTCATATACTGTGTGAAATCTGGTAATCCTGGATTCGTAGCCTAGCAGTCAAGAGCGCAAGCCAAGTACGGAGAGCGACAGCTCGAATCTCGGATAAGTCAAATTTCAAAAGGCGAAGAGTTGGTAGTCAGCCTTCTGACGAGCCCGGGGCTACCAACATGTGGCAAAAAGCGGGCGAAACGAAAACGGTTGTGGCAATGGCGCCGTTAGTAGTCAGGGTGTATGGAATTGGATATCATGAAGGAAGGATTCTGTAGCTGGTTTTCAATGCGAAAGTCACCTCGTGTGACCTAGCAACTATTCGTATATATATATATATATATATATATATATATATATATATATATATATATATATATATATATATATATATATATATATATATATTAAAGACAGAACCAGAATGCTTATATTTTTTTTCAATCGAATTCAATAACGTTTTTTTTTCGTGTAAAACTGAAGAAGAGCAGTAAGCTCGAAAACGTTATTGAATTCGATTGAAAAAAATATAAGCATTCTGGTTCTGTCTTTAATATTTAAATTATATATATATATATATATATATATATATTATATATATATATATATATATATATATATATATATATATATATATATATATATATATATATATATACTGGCTACGATTGATTTTTAATCCATATTTGCCGATAAATAGGTGGACTTCGATCATTAGCTCGATCAGTCTAATGTATCACTCCGAGACGTTCCTAAACACCTAGCAGTCATCGTCAGTCGGATGAAGTGGTTAAGGTGCGTTTCGACTGATTTTGTGGTAACTGTAAAGACTAGCAATTTCTCACGATGCAAGACCAAGCTTAGGTGCATAAAGCGTTCCGCTGGTTACGAGTTCAATGAATTTCTCACTAGATTCCGAAAGGAATGCGTTATTTTATAAATTCTTAATGGGAAAAATCGCTCGAAACCGTGGCCCAGGAGCCAAAACTGACTACGATTGATTATTAATCCATATTTGCTGCTAAATACTTGGACTTCGATCATCAGCTCTACCAGTCGAATGTATCACTCCGAGACGTTTCTAACTACCCAACAGTCATCGTCAGTCGGATGAAGTGGTTAGGGTGCGTTTCGACTGCTTTTGTGATATATATAAAGGATAGTTCCGTTTTTCGAGCTTAGAACACTGTTTAAAAATTTTTATGTTAATATATATATATA